>AWOL01S0003497.1:354021-374486 GCA_000715115.1 Nicotiana otophora
TTTGGCCCCCCCCCCCCCCGGTATGGGCAATTTTAGCGCTTGGTGTAAGGTCGAAGGTACCGACCTCATGTTATGGACCCATAGCCTTCCTAATAGAGAGTTGTACCTCATATCCCCTTCGATCACGTGGAATTTCGTGTCTTTGATTGTCCCGACAGTGTTTACCAACAAAGTTATCTCTCCTTTCGTGGTCTCACACGCTATGTTGAATCCATTCAATACCTGGATTGCTGGTACGATTTGATCTTGTAACCCCAATTGCTCTCGACCCATGATCTGATGATATTGGCTGAGCTACCTGCATCAATCAACACACGTTTAACTCGAAATCTATTGATAAGTACGAATATTACCAGTGCATCATTGTGAGGTTGTACGATGCCCTCGACATGTTCGTCGCTGAACGAAATGACTCCATCCGAAGCATAATTTCGAGTGCGCTTTTCCCTCGTAATAGACATTTTAGTGCGTTTTATCATTGGCCCTTGGGGGACTTCGACTCCCCCAATGATTATGTTGATTACGTGTTGAGGCTCCTCTTGTTCGACCTATTTGTTGGCATCCCTATTTCTGAAGTAGTTTTTGGCTCGTTCACTTAGGAATTCCCGGAGGTGCCAATTGTTGAATAATCGAGCAACTTCTTCTCTTAGCTGTCACCAATCTTCGGTCCTATGACCGTGAGTGCCGTGATACTTACACATCAAGTTAAGATCTCTCTTAGCTGGGTCGGACTGCAACGGTCGGGTCCACTTGGTCTCTTTGATGTGCCCTACGGCCGACACGATGCTTGTAGTATCAACGTTTAAGTAATATTCCGATAACCCTGGTGCATTCCTACTTCCGAGTGACCTGTCGAATCCATTCTTGCTCATGAGGCCCCAATCACTAGGCCCTCAATCTCTTCTCTTCTCTTTCCTTGTTGGATGACACCCGGATCAATTTCCCCTTCGATCCGCACTATATGGTTGATATCGATCTCGGATCGGTCTTGAATCTTGATCAATGACTCTCTTATATCTATCATTGGCCCTGATGGGGTAAACAGATCCAGAAGGGGCCCGAGTTGATCGTCCTCGACCCTAATCTTCGACTGGTACCTGTTGTGGACATCGGCCCAGGCTACTGCCGGGTACTCCACCAAATTTTGTTTTAGTTGTTGAGAGGCCAAGGAACTTTGGGGGTTGAGCCCCTGAGTGAATGGTTGAATGGCCCAATCTTCTGCAATCGGTGGTAGGTCCATCCGTTCTATTTGGAATCTTGACACGAACTACCTGAGCATCTAGTTATCCCTTTGTTTGATCTTGAAAACATTAGACTTTGTGGTCTCGATATTGATGGCCCCAGCATGGGCCTTTACAAAAGCATATGCAAGCATATCAAACGCGTCAATGGAATTTAGGGGCAAGTTGTGATACCATATCATCGCTCCCTTGGATAAAGTTTCCCCGAATATTTTCAGCAACAACGACTCAATCTCATCGTTTTCCAAATCATTCCCTTTTATTGCGCATGTATAAGAGGTCACATGCTTATTTGGATCCGTGGTCCCATTATATTTGGGGATGTCGGGCATACAAAACCTTTTCGGGATTGGCTTTGGAGCCGCGCTCGGAGGAAAGAGCTTCTGGATAAATTTTTTGGAGTCCAGTCAATTCAATATCAGGGGTGCTCCCGGGATATGATCGACCCTAGAGTTGTATGTTTCCACCCTTTAATCATTAGCCTCAATCTTTTACTCACCTTACTCCACCCATTTTTTCAATGCTTCGAGCATCTTCGTTACCTCGGAATTTACCCCGGGCTCAGTTTCACCCGGTCTCTCTGTAATTTATTTGTTTGTTCGAGTGCTATCCCAGGATTATTCAGGATCGACCTTGTTGGGGCGTGACTTTGATTCTGCAGCTGTGCTATTGTCGCTTGCTGAGCCTGCAGCATTTTGAAAATCATCCATAGGCTCACCCCATCACCTTCACCTTCGGGCATTTCTCGAGTTGTTGATCGGGGTCCCCTATGAACACTGTTTTCGGGATCAGTTGGCAAATTGATGTTGATGGCTACCTATGAGTTAGCATCGACCGAGTCGGCGACTAGGACACTGTTAGGATCGGCAGGAAGCACATCGTTACTGGGCACTAAATTATTATTTTTGTTGTGATCGCCTCACTCAGCGTCAACGATCAAGTGAGAAAACTGAGAGTTTGACATTTTTAGGTTGACCTGAAATTAAGATTTCAAAGAACAAGCGTAAAACAGGGTGTATTATGGAGATTCATACCAAATCACCACTATTATCCTTAGTCCCACGGTGGATACCAAACTATTTACCCCAAAATTAGGTAACAATTAGATTTATACGTGGTTTAAAGGATACATGATTTAATATAATACAAATAATTAAGAGTAACAGATAAATGAATTAAAGATGAAATAAATGATCAAACCAATTGCAGTGTTATGACCAAGCATGATATTATATTTATTAGTGACCCCGTCCTCGATTGGACCCTCGGTTCAAACCCAGTTATGAATGAAGAGCAAAAGAAGTGAGCAATGTCTTTAGCAGTAGCTAGAAGGCAGAAATAAACTTTTATTGCTTTGAATTGCGTGTTACAATGTGTCAGATCAAAGAAAAACTTTCCATTTATATAGTAGGAGAATTTCAGTCCTAATATAAGTCTAAAAGAGGTAAAAATATTCTTCTCCAGGTAATTGTTGATCCATAATCGATTTTGAACGAGATTCGCAACATAATATCCGATTGAGAGTGATTATTATGGCCCCCTATCCGTCGTGCATAACCGTCCACTGCGTCTACCGAGGTCTAGAATTTATACTTGGTTTGGGGTGCGTCGCTTCATCATGTTCGATGTCAGATATATCGTCCACTCTTCCTAGGTCTTGATAAAAAGGGTTTTTGGCCTCGATTACATTCTCGTAGATCCGTGCTCCCCCTTCGTCTCTCATCGGGGAATCGGGATAAATATTGCCCCCGATTTACCCGTACACAATGATATATAAAGTTGTATCGATGAAGTTTCGACATAGTAGAAATTCAACTTGGTGGTATAATTAGTTGATCATTATGTAGGTTCTATTTGAGCTGATGTTGAGGCTTGAGGGATAAATACCTTGGCCATTGGAGGTTCTACGTATAATCAGTGGCGGACCCCAGATTTTGAATAAGGGGGTTCACTTTATGACGATAATAACAAGTAGTATAGGCGATTTCGAGTATGACAAGCACGATTTGGTAGTTGTTTTCTTTTCTTTTTGTTCATAGCGCGATCTCGAAATAAAGTCATTTTAAAGTTGGTGATCAACTGTTTTAAAAAAGTTGGGCATATATGAAAAACATATAGAAGCCTATTCATTTCTTTTTTAACGTTTTATCAATTTAACTTAACACATTTAACAAATTTCCAAACTTTAACAAAAAAAATCAATTTATCCACTTTAAAAACTTATTAGTTCTAATATATTTAAGAAATTATAGAACTTTTTTGCATTTTATAATAAGAAGTAGTTATTTGCAAACAGACGACAATAAAAAAAGACATACAAAATTACAAATAGATACCAATAATTAAAGAAATAGAGCTAAACATTAAAACTAAAAAATCAATATAAAATAAATAATTTCAACATAAACTAACAAGTCAAAAATAATTCCAATAAATGTACTTGCATGTGTTAGTCATTTATAACAAACTGATAACCAAAATAAATTTGTTGAAAGGTTTAAGTTTTCGAAATAGAATAACTTTAGAATGATTTGTAACGACCCAACAGGTTGTTTTGAGTATTTGCGCTTCGCTCAGTAATTTACGGGCATGAGAAGCTCCGTATGATGTATGATGACTTATGTGAATCGTCGGTTTTGATTTTCAGGTTATTCGAAATCGAATTGGAAGAATGGATTTCATTG
Organism: Nicotiana otophora; assembly: GCA_000715115.1. NCBI lineage: Eukaryota > Viridiplantae > Streptophyta > Magnoliopsida > Solanales > Solanaceae > Nicotiana > Nicotiana otophora. The sequence goes on from AWOL01S0003497.1 coordinate 357,947, forward strand.
TTGAACTTTTAAATTGGGAGATTTAACCAAATTTGAATTTTTGTGAATTTGACCCCAGAACGGAGTTTTGATGATTCCGGTAGGTCTTTTGGGTGATTTTGGACTTAGGAGCACGTCCGGATTATGATTTGGAGGTCCGTAGTGGAATTTGGCTTGAAATGGCGGAAGTTGGATTTTTAAAAAGTTTGACCGGGAGTGAACTTTTTGATATCAGATTTGAATTGTGATTCTGGGAATTGGCATAGCTTCGTTTTGTCAAATATGACTTGTGTGCAAAATTGGAGGTCAATCGGACGTGATTCGATAGGTTTCGGCATCGGTTATGGAAGTTTAAAGTTTCAAAATTCATTGATTTCGAGTTAAGGTGTGATTCGTCGTTTCGATGTTGCTATGTGTGTTTTGAGGCCTCAAGTAGGTCTGTGTTATGTTATAGGACTTGTTGGTATGTTAGGACGGGGTCCCGAGGGGCTCGGACGTGTTTCAGATTGATTTCAGATCATTTTTCCTTCGTGTTTTCACTGTAGTGTTCTGCTGGTTTCTGGTGTCTCAGTCCTTCATCGTGTTTGCATAGAAATTGTCACGAACGCGTAGTGTATTCCGATGGCAGCAGCAAAGTGTTCTTCACTATCGCGAAGTATGTCCCGCGTTCGCGTAGAGTTAGGGCAAGTCTTCATCGCGGTCGCGTATGGAGAATCGCGTTCGCGTAGTGATGAGGTTGGCAACTGGGAGTTGGAGCATTCTTCTATGCGATCGCGGAAGGTGAGTCACATTCGTGAAGCCTTGGCAGCAGCGGTCATCGCGTTCGTGTGGGGTGTATCGCGAGCGCGTAGAGTCTTTTGTGGCAGTGTGAGTTTTATTCATCGCGAATGCGATGAATTTCCCGCGTTCGCGAAAGAGGGGGCCTGGGCAGATTATAAAGTATTCTATTTCGAGGGTTTCAGCTATTTTTACATTTTGACAGTTATGGAGCTCGGATTGAGGCGATTCTTGAAGCAATTTTCGCCATATGAATTGGGGTAAGTTTTTTCTTCTCGGTTTTGGTTATATTTCATGAATCTATCTTCGTTTTTGGTAATTGGATTGTGAATTTTAAAGAGGAAATTAGGGATTTTGGCCTAAAGTTTCATTATGTGAATGTTTGAGTTTTGAACATCGATTCGAAGTCAGATTTGAATGAAAGTAGTATGGTTGGACTCATAACTGAATGGGTTGTCGGATTTTATGAGTTTTGTCGGGTTCCGAGAAACGGGCCCGGGTGTGAATTTAGGCCGGTTTTGGGTTTTGATTAAGGATTCGATCTTTATCATTTGGAACTATTTCCTTTGGCTTTATTTGATGTATTTGAGTTGCGTTTGGCTAGTTTTAAGCCATTCGGAGGTCGCTACGCGTGTGCTGGCATCTTTGGAGCATCGCTTGGCTTACTCGGTATTGGTATTAGCTTGTTCGAGGTAAGTAACTCTTCTAAACTTAGTGTTGAGGGTATGAAACCCCGTAATATGTGTTATGTGATCGGTATGGAGGTGACGCACATGCTAGGTGACGGTCATATGGGTGTGAACCATGTGAATTGGGACTCTGTTGCTTCTACGGCACTGTATAGTGGTCCTACTTTATTGATATTCGTGTTTTCACCATGTGATAAAGTAGCTAAGATGTCAAACATGCTAGATATCATGTTTAGGAATTATGCCGATACTGTTTGGACCCATAGTGGTCGTTTCTTATTGTCATCTCACTGATTTCATTGACATTTCGTACCCGGTCATATCCATGCATTCATACCATATCTCGATCGCACTTATTATTTATTGATACATCATATCATTATTGTCGGGCTAGTTTCATGACATTGTGAGCCCGTGAGTGAGACTGAGAGATTGATGACTGAGTGAAGCCGAGGGCCTAAGTGAGAGTGAAAATTTGGTGATCGGGTTGCACGCCGCAGCATGTTATATTGATAACATTTTATGGGATCAAGTTGCACATCGCAGCGATATAGTGCTTGTGCTGAAGGAGCCCCTCCGGAGTCTGCACACCCCCAGTGAGCGCAATCGACTATATATATATGGATCGGGTTGCACGACGCAACGGGCCTTAGGGTCATATTTGAATCGTACTGCACACCGCAGCAGGTACTGTACAGCATTGAGTGAATGAGTGTGTTGAGCATTGAGCATAGTGAGAAAGAATGTGAGACAGTAAGAATGAGTACTCTGGGAGTGTGAGTACATGAGCTCATCATCGAGATGCATTGCATTTGTCATGCGTACTTTAGATATATGCATAGAGATGCATTCCCTTCTGCTACCCAGTTTTGGGGACATTTATGATTTTACTTGTATCTTGACATGTAGGCATAGAGACGTACTTTCCTCATGCTATCTAAAAAATGAAACATTTTACTTATCATTGGAAGGAGTTTTGGGAAAAATCACAGTTTTCAAACTTACTCGTATTTTGGCATTTTCGATAAAAGATATGGCTTTCCACTAAGATACTTGAAAAGAAATGCCCATATTTTATGGAGTTGTGACCGAACTGAGCATTTTATTTCTGAGATACCTCGTTCATTACTTGCTTTATGTTATTATGAAATGTTGTTGGTTATTGGAGCTGGACTCTGACCTTGGTACAAGTTCGCCACTACTTTCAACCTAAGATTAGGTTTGTTACTTATTGAGTACATGGGGTCGGTTGTACTCATACTACACTTCTGCACCTTGCATGCAGATGTTGGCTGCTGATGTTGCTGTGTTCGTTGGGAGCTGGATCTGAAGATGTACCTGCGTTCCGGTTGTAGCTGCCCCTTGTTCATGGTAGCCTTAGATTCGTAAAACTCTGTTTATGTACTTTTCAAACAGATGATGTATTTACTTCATACCAGCTTTGTAAACTCTATTCTTAGAAGCTCATGATTTGTACTACCAGTTCTTGGGAAAATGTATTAGTTTCATATATTATTTTTTAATTAATTGCCTTATTAATTTCATTGGAATTGGATAGTTGATAATTGGCTTACCTAGCGGGCTGGGTTAGGTGCCATCACGACTAGTTGAATTTTGGGTCGTGATAAGTTGGTATCAGAGCTCTTGGTTCATAGGTTATATAAGTCATGAGCAAGTGTCTAGTAAAGTCTTACGGATCGGTATGATGACGTCCATACCTATCTTCAAGAGGTTACAGGACATATAGGACATACTTCCCATCTTGCTTTCCTTATCGTGCTATATTGATTTACCCTGAAGTACAACTCTTTGGATTCCTTCCACGCATTTGTATGCGCACATGAGCGCTCGGTATCAGCTGTGCATCAACAGCTTGTGATTCCATAGTTGAGGTGCAAGATATGATTTTGGCGTGCTGATGATTGTCCATTCTGGAGGACTTTAGGTCGGGTTTTGACTGTATCTTGAGCACAGAGATTTCGATTGTGTGAGCACGTGCTTTTAGGACTTATAAGTCCGTTGGGATCCCTATTAGTGGAATTTATGATTGGATGACTATGTGGTGAGTATGATGTGACTGCGAGATGTGTTTAGATTGTTCGAATGTGACGAGAAGAGTTTACTTGAGATGTAGCAAGGACTATTAGGTGTTTGATTTCTGTCTTGATTTGGCGTATGGTCTCGAGTTATAGGTATGTTGAGGGATCTCTCATGTTGTTTAGTTGTGGAGTAAAGTAAATTCTCATGTCTTATTGATGAGTTCAGAAGCGAGAAGATTAAGTGATTGCGTAGTAGTCATAACTGTGGAAGGGTATAGGGAGATATCAGTTTGAGGCAAAGCAGGTGGGTTGTCTCCTGCGAGGTGTCCTGAGTTTGTGTGATCCCTATGATGTTTTGTAGAGAGTTCTCATTTACCAGTGAATGATATATGTTACAATTTGAGTTTGGATCGCTTGTGGAAGTTGGCTTAACCATCACGAAAATGAATGTGAGATTGTAGATGATTTGAGGTACTAGATGGTTAGTGTTGCATGAGCTGATGAAGGATTTAGTTGAATCTCACTGTGGTATTATGTCATTAATAGAGTATGGGCATTGTGAGTTATTATGTGTTTTGATCTATGGATTTGAGCCAAGTGGGGGAGTCTGTTATCGATGAGTTGATTGCACGATTATGTGTTGTATTGGTTTCGGTTTGAGGTATACTTGTGAATCAGTTATGACTATAGGGGTTAAGATTGAGGATGACTCGAGTAAGGGGATTTTTGGATACGGGTTGTAATACACTCTATGGGTATATGGGAATCATGGAATGATTGAGTGGTTATTCGTGAAGGATGTAGTGTGCATGGAGTAGGAATTTGCTTGGCCGCGTTAAGGTGGGGTTACTCCTTTGGGTGTCGTCGTGCCAATAGGGCACTAGTCGTTTAGCCCATTTGGGTAGGTGCAATTGAGATTGGAGTAGAGTAGATGACTCTCAAGAATGGTTATAATGGATTCAAGATTTATATGTAGCAATTGGGAATTTTCAAGATTTGTATATGGCTAGAAACTGAGATTTACATTGGATGGTATCGAGACTTGTGGCATTTCTATATCATTATGGATTCTACATTTCAGCATTCAGAAAGGCGAAGAAAACACCTTCAGATTCGCAGAAGATCTCTTCAAAGGGGGTATCTTGTTTGTGGTACTTCTGGGGAGCTGGAGAGGGAATTCAACGACTTATGGGCCTTAGGGTGTTGTGTTTTATACTAAGATCTCTTGTGTGGTGAGTTTTGGTTGAGGATCGTGGTATTATGGAGAGTAGAACTATCAATTTGAAGGTAATTCGGAAAGAACTCGGAGAGTTAGGACAACTTGGTAGTAGGTTGGATTAGCACAATAATGGAAAAAATTGGTTCTTTGGGTACTTATGATGTGGCTAGTCTCTACAGGTGTTTCGTGGCAATGCTCTTGGGTTTTGGAGACTTGTATGGGTTGGTTGAGTTAGAGAGATTTAGTTATGATGGCTTGATTTTGTGTAAATGGACTTCGAAGGGTTCTCAATGGTTTCTACCACGGTTCGAGGAGTATATTTCCTACTGGCGTGAGGAGCCTGTGGTGTATAGTGATTTTCTCCTGGATGAAATCAAATGGAAGGTCCTTGGCTAATTGAGTATGTAGTTGCTTGTGACTCAGAGTGGACTATAAAGTTCTCGTATTTTTCATATGATGGCATGGTATATGCGGTGTGTTGTGTGGGATTGAGATTTACATGAGTGAAATCACAGTTCAGTTTTGAAGTTAAGGTCATAAAATTCTTAGGTAGCATGGACGGTTTCAGATGACTAGGTAAATAATATTACTATTTGGTATGGCTTGATGAGAGTATACATTTCAGAAGGTGCAATGTGTTTTGATTTATGGATACTTCACTGGTACTGCGGCACTCTCTTGGTTGATCCACTACTGATGTTTAAATTTTTCTAGGTGGCACGGAAGAATTTTAGAAGTATTCCTCATGGGATGATCATGTATGAGAGATGTGTTAGACATTCGGGCAGTGGAGATGGGATCAGAAATGGTGATTCGTGTGTTCTATGGATTTGGAAATCGGGAGTTTTTAGGAGAAGATTGTTTCGTGGTTGTGGGCTGTGAAGTTGTGTCCAAAGCTAGCCAGATGATAGTAAGTGTTATGATTCAGTCATTGTGGACCTTTGGAGGGTTATTTATCTATTTGTGGGTACCCGGAGTTGATTTGGGGGTCCATTGGTAGGCCAAATTAAAATATGTATTCTATACCGAGCCAGATTGGTCGGCTCCATACTGCTATTATTGAGGGATGTTCCATTCGGTTGTTATTGAGCTTATTCGTGTTCTGAAAGGATTTGTGAGTTACTCTTCTATGTTACGAGGAGTTGTGATTTGTTGGCTATAAGCACATCTGGTGCGGTTCTATTTGGGTTTTATAGCAGAATTTGAGCGAGATGAGTAATTGGGTATTGCATAGTTGATGGCGTATGGGTTATGTTCTTTCGGGTTTTGTGTGGCATTGTGTCATCTGCTTCTCCATGGTTATGGTAATGCACTTTGAGTACTTTATGTCATATTGCACGTGGTTATTGATTTTGAGCATGGTGGTTGAGGTATTTCATATGGATCAGTGTTTGGATGGGGTCACGCATTGCAACGGAGTTATGTTGAGATATGATCCCTTGTATTAGATTCGTGTGTTTTGGTTCTATGGTGTGTGATAGGTTCTTAGCATTGCATTGTGGTGGTACATGTTGAGCTTGTGGGACAGTTCTCTCGCCTGAGTCATTTTTTCCATGATTGAGTATATTTGGAATGTTGCTTATTGGTGCACGGATTGCACGGGTTGCGGCTTAAGATTGTATGGGTATGTCATGTCACTAGGGTGGTCGTGTTGGATGAGATAAGGTCATTGGACCTAGAATGGATACTATCGGAATAGATTACAGCATGGTTGGAAGGATGATATCGAAAATTGGCTTAGAAAATTGCTATAGTTCTTGTCGAAGGAGAGGGAGATCCATGACTGGTGGATCGGATGAATAGTTAGGAGTTTCAACGTGTTTATTTCATCATCGGTAGTGTACGAAGGTTTTAGAATGGAGTCTTGTTTGATATGAGGTTTATTACCAGCATTGGGTTGTTTTGAGCAGCTACTGTGATTAGAAAATCATTGTTAGGAGTATCTGTGTTATGTGATATATCATGCAATTGTATCTTGGGTTATGGTTGCGACTTGGTACAGCTTGTTCAGACTTATACAGGGTGTAGGTTGCGAGATTCAATTCTTATAAGAAATTCCAGATGTTGGAATTTGGATTCTAAGGATTGTGGGCTAGGTTGAATTGAGAAATTTCAGTTATGTTATGTTATTAGACCTGTATGGGATAGGGTGATGTGGGATCACCCCGGGTTATGTTTATGGTAAGGTTACACGGCGGTTTGATGACTTTGAGAACAACTCTAGACACGTTCGAGGACGAACGTAGGTTTAAGTGGGGGAGAATGTAACGACCCAACCGGTCATTTTGAGCATTTGTACTTCGCTCAGTAGCTTATAAGCATGAGTAGCTCCATATGATGTATTATGACTTATGTGAATCGTCGATTTTAATTTTCAGGTTATTCGGTATCGAATTGGAAGATGGATTTCATTGTTGGACCTTTAAATTGGGAGAGTTAACCAAGTTTGACTTTTTGTGAATTTGAACTCGGAATGGTTCTGGTAGGTTCGTTGTGTGATTTTGGACTTAAAAGCGCGTCTGGATTGTGATTTAGAGGTCCGTAGTAGAATTTGGCTTGAAATGGCAGAAGTTGGATTTTTGGAAAGTTTGACCGGGAGTGAACTTTTTGATATCGGATTTGGATTGTGATTTCGGGAATTGGAATAGCTTCGTTTTGTCAAATGTGACTTGTGTGCAACATTTGAGGTCAATCGGATGTAATTTGATAGGTTTCGGCATCGGTTGTGGAAGTTTGAAGTTTCAAAGTTCATTGATTTCGAGTTGAGGTGTGATTCATCGTTTCGATCTTCTTATGTGTGTTTTGAGGCCTCGAGTAGGTCCGTCTTATGTTATGGGACTTGTTGGTATATTAGGACGGGGTCCCGAGGGGCTCGAGCGTGTTTCGGATTGATTTCGGATCATTTTTCCTTCATGTTTTCACTGTTGTGTTCTGCTGGTTTCTGGTGTCTCAGTCCTTCATCGCGTTCGCGTGGCAATTATCGCGAACGCGTAGTGTATTCCGATGGCAGCAACAAATTATTCTTCGCGATAGCAAAGTATGTCCCGCGTTCGCGTAGAGTTGGGGAAAGTCTTTGTCGCGTTCGCGTATGGAGGATCGCGTTCGCGTAGTGATGAGGTTGGCAGCTGGGAGTTAGAGCATTCTTCTATGCAATCGCAGAAGGTGAGTCGCATTCGCGAAGCCTTGGCAGCAGTGGTAATTGCGTTCTCGTGGGGTGTATCGCGAGCGCGTAGAGTCTTTCGTGGCAGTGTGAGTTTTATTCATCGCAAACGCGATGAATTTCTCGCCTTCGCAAAAGAGGGGGCCTGGGCAGATTATAAAGTACTTTATTTCTAAGGTTTCGGCCATTTTTACATTTTCAGGGCTATGGAGCTCGGATTGAGGCGATTCTTGAAGCAATTTTCACCATATGAATTGGGGTAAATGTTTTCTACTCGGGTTTGGTTATATTTCATGAATATATCTTCGTTTTTGGTAATTGGATTGTGAATGTTAAAGAGGAAATTGGGGGTTTTGGCCTAAAGTTTCATAATGTGAATTTTTTAGTTTTGAACATCGATTCAAAGTCGGATTTAAGAGAAACTAGTATGGTTTGACTCGTAATTGAATAGATTATCGGATTTTATGAGTTTTGTCAGGTTTCGAGGTACGAGCCCGGGTGTGATTTTTGGCAGGTTTTGGGTTTTGATTAAGGATTCGATCTTTATCATTTGGAACTGTTTCCTTGGGCTTTATTTGATGTATTTGAGTTGCTTTTGGCTAGTTTTGAGCCGTTCGGAGGTCGCTACGCACGTGATGGCATATTTGGAGCATCGTTTGACTTACTCGGTATTGAGGTGACGCACATGCTAGGTGACGGGCGTGTAGGCGTGCACCATATGAATTGGAACTTTATTGCTTCTATGGCACTGTATAGTGGTCCTACTTTATTGATATCCGTATTTTTACCATATGACAAAGTAGTTAAGATGTCAATCATGCTAGATATTATGTTTAGGCATTATGCCGATACTGTTTGGACCCATAGTGGTTGTTTCTTACTGTCATCTCATTGATTTTATTGACATTTCGTACTCGGTCATAACCATGCATTCATACTATATCTCAGTCTCAATTATTATTTATTGATACATCATATCATTGTTATCGGGCTAGTTTCATAACACTGTGAGCCCGTGAGTGAGATTGGAGAGATTGATGACTGAGTGAGGCCTAGGGCCTGAGTGAGAGTGATATTTTGGGATCGGGATGCACGTTGTAGCATGCTATATTGATTATATTTTATGGGATTGGGCTGCACGCCGCAGCGATATAGCGCTTGGGCTGAAAGAGCCCCTCCGGAGTTTGCACACCCCCAGTGAGCGCAATTGACTATATATATATGGAGCGGGTTGCACGTCGCAACGGGCCTTATGGTCATATTTGAATCGGGCTGCCCACCGCAGCAGGTACTGTACAGCATTGAGTGAATGAGTGTGTTGAGCATTGAGCATAGTGAGAAAGAATGTGAGACAGTAAGAATGAGTACTCTGGGAGTGTGAGTACATGAACTCATCATCGAGATGCATTGCATTTGTCATGCATACTTTAGATATATGCATAGAGATGCATTTCCTTCTGCTACCCAGTTTTGGGGACATTTATGATTTTACTTGTATCTTGACATGTAGGCATAGAGACGTACTTTCCTCATGCTATCTAAAAAATGAAACATTTTACTTATCATTGGAAGGAGTTTTGGGAAAAATCACAGTTTTCAAACTTATTCGTATTTTGGTATTTTCGATAAAAGATATGGGTTTCCACTGAGATACTTTAAAAGAAATGCCCATATTTTCTGGAGCTGTGACCGAACTGAGCATTTTATTTCTGAGATACCTCTTTCATTACTTGCTTTATGTTATTATGAAATGTTATTGGTTATTGGAGCTGGACTCTGACCTTGGTACAAGTTCGCCACTACTTTCAACCTAAGGTTAGGTTTGTTACTTATTGAGTACATGTGGTCGGTTGTACTCATACTACACTTCTGCACCTTGCATGCAGATGTTGGCTGCTGATGTTGCTGTGTTCGTTGGGAGCTGGATCTGAAGATGTACCTGCGTTCCGGTTGTAGCTGCCCCTTGTTCATGGTAGCCTTAGATTCGTAAAACTCTGTTTATGTACTTTTCAAACAGATGATGTATTTACTTCATACTAGCTTTGTAAACTCTATTCTTAGAAGATCATGATTTGTACTACCAGTTCTTGGGAAAATGTATTAGTTTCATATATTATTTTTTAATTAATTGCCTTATTAATTTCATTGGAATTGGATAGTTGATAATTGGCTTACCTAGCGGGCTGGGTTAGATGCCATCACGACTAGTTGAATTTTGGGTCGTGACAGACTATCACTGAATTCAAGTAAAGAAACATGTTGTAAAAAAAGAAGTAAAGAAACTTAAAGTGTAATAGGAAATATGACAAATAGAAGACTAATAAATTTAGAAGACGTTGTGGTTGTTTTGACATACAAAGCCCAATTTAATTTGGGAAGTTGGTTGCACATCCTCTGTTCCCATGGGAACAAAACGAAAAATTAAAGTAGGGAGAGGCACTAGTTAGGATTGAACACAAGACCTCACCTAAAATTTGAACCCTCGTGACCATCCCAACAGGGAGATGATTCAAATAATTCCTCTATACGAGAATTTTGCTGTTTTTAAATATAATTATCAATATATACCGTATAATATTTTGACGAATCGGGTTCAGTTAAACTCGCTTAATAGCACGTGGGTCCGCCCATATTAAAGAAGACAACGGTGCCACCGCAAGGATAGTGACTCTGTTCTTCAAAGTTTAGGAATATATCTGGAAAATTTTATATAGTTTACAGGCAAATTTGACCCTTTTCTCTTGTAGGAAAGGTTCACATATTTAAAAAAATAAATTTAGCTCATTTTTATAATGGCATAGGTAAATCTAATCTCAAGTCTCAACTATTAAAGAAGGGCAAATCTGGCCCATTTCACAAAGTTGAAAAATAAATTTGGCCACTCTCCCTGCAATCTATTATTTAATTGAATCAACCACCAACAAGAATGCCAATTTTAAACTAAGAAGTTTGATTCGGGGTGTTAAGGGTGAGAAAATCTAATTAAGGAGGTTAGTGTACCACATTCATTCAAGGAAAAATGTGAAAGATACATAATGCAACAGCACACAAAATTCACTACTACTACACAAATAGTCAAATAAAAGTCTTGCAATATGATGACCTAATTGAACCACTACCCGTTTTAGTGAAAATATCAATGTCCAATTGCCCACTGCCTTTCGGATTTTTCGGAGGGAAACATTTATAGTATGAGAAAGTTGATAAAAAATTATTAGCAACCAATGGTAATGCTTTAGTGCCCTCATATTAGACCTTCACTTTCTAATAGATACATCAATATTCAAATCCAGGTGGGATTGCAACTTGACTGAAAGGAATTCACCACTATGTCACGTCCCACGACTTAAACTAACCACACGTGCGGCACTTGACAATTTGCACACGATCTTGCGCAACTCGCTCACGATCTTGTTATGTCAAACTAGTCTTACTACACTAAAGATCACTAAGAGCATGTTAGAATACACAAGAATTGCTAAATGAAGCTTTTGTATTAGAAAGAACTTGATTATTTTGTTTGATGAGTTACAAATGAATATCCCCTTTTATATACTAGCCTACTAGGGGCTAGTGAGTAAATAATAATTATTACACAAGCTCTTTATTATTTACAAGTAAGTCCCTTCTCTAGAATATTCTATATAGCTAGAATCTTTTAAGGACATTCCTAGCAATTCCATAGGGTTCTAAGATATTCCATGAGAAATCTCCGTATTTCTCTAGAACCTTCCCACATATGCTAGTCTATTTCATATGTAAGCTTTTCATATGTCAAAAATATATGTCAAGTGGCATCTACGTGGCATGATGATGTGGCGGGTTATGACACTCTCCCCCCACCCAATTTTGTGTCGCCCTCGGCACAAAGCATCGACATGTACATGCGCATCTCGCCTTGGCGTCACCGGAGATCTTTGTCCATTAGCCATGATGCCTTATGAAGCGGTTCGCCTTCTCAAATCACAAGGTACCGATCACCTTTCTTTTTTCCTCGTTTGTACTTTGGATGCCTAGAAATGATGGTCTCAATCCTCCATTCGTTGGATGCATCTCCTTGCTCTTGGCATGAATCTCCCTGTGACTCAACCAAATCTAGCACCTTCTCAAGCATAGGATCCATGCTTCCACCCTCTATTTGGATGTCCTTCGTGTCCTAGCCTTGCTGGAAAATTTGACCCCTCTGCTTGGTGCATCGTCTAAGTCTGATAGAGTACCATCACTTTGTAACTCGCCATCCTCTTCAGCTATGTCTGCCCAACTTTTCTTGCTGCCACCATGCTCCATTTGGATGGCGCCAAGATAGGCTTTGGAATCCCCTATTTTCGGCTTAGATTCCAAGCGCATCCCCCAATCTACGTGGTCCCTTCCGTGTCACCCTTGTGTGCCTGAGCAAAGTTCCCGATCATTGCTGCAAGCTTCCCCAACTCTGGGCATTCACTTGCCCGATGTGATCTTTTACAGAAGTGGCACCCTTCCTTAGGCACGTACTCGCTACCGTTTTTCGGCCCTTGCTGTTTCTCTTGGATCCCTGTCCGTTATGGGATGGCCCCTTGTTATTGCCCTTGTATACCTCGAATATGCATTTCTTGTTGTCCTTGTCATGATCTCCCCCACCCCTCTCGGAGTTGCCTTCTTTGGACTTGGAAGGCTTCATCTTGAAGTCAACGAGCAACTCAGCTACCATTATGGCCTCGTCGACGTTGGCTACTTGATGTCTTCTTAACTCCTGTTAATCCCAATTTTGCAACCCATCCATGAAATAGAATAGGGAGTCTTTCTTGGACAACGGCGGGATTTGCAGCATTAAGGTAGTGAACTCGCGCACATACTCCTGAATTGTGTCCGTCTGTCGGAGCTCCCTTAGCTTTCGCCTAGCTTCATACACCACATTCACCCGGTAGAATTGCTTCTTCAACTCCTTCTTGAACTGCTCCCACATCTCAATCTTGCATATCCCCTTCTCCATGTCAGCACACTTTTGATGCCACCATAGTGTGGTAATCTCTGAGAGGTACAACACAACAGTGTTGATCTTGGCCTCGTCGTCTCTCACTTTGTTGTGCTTGAAGTAATTCTCCAAATGCCAAAGGAAATTCTCCACTTCTTTTGGGATATGAACACCTTTGAACATTGGTGGCTTGGGAGCCTCGGCCTTAGTCTCCCTCGTCACAACAATATTGTTGGCTGCCTCGGTCACGCCAGCATCGACATGTTACTCGAGCGACTCTATCTTTGCCTTCATAGCATCGATAGTACTCAAGGCCTCTATGAGTTTGCATTCTAAGGCAGTGATGGTCTGCCTTAACTCTATCTCAGTCTATGTACGTCCCTCCAAGTTACTTTGGATACTCTCAATCTCCTCAAGAGTGTGTCCCTCAAGAACTCTAAGGGTGCCTTCCACCTTCCCCAAGCGTTGGCCAAAAATCTCGATGGCGTCCATCCCCGCATTCACCTTCATCACCCACTATTTACCGAGCGAAACGTCCTCTGGCAGGACCTCCACTTCATCCTCGCTAGCCTCGGTAGAAGATGGTTCTTGGGGTGTAAGCCTTTCGTTTGACATAACCTCGGGCGACACCTCCTGGCTCTTGTTGGTGGCATTCCTCTTTTTGTTACGGTCGTTCTTGGCAGCAGCATCCTGCATGACGTTGGCTTGGGTGTTGGCAGCTTTAATTTCTCCGTCGTTCGCCATTCTCTTAGTTACAACCTTTGCTCTGATATCACATTGTCACGTCCCTAGACTTAAACTAAGCACACGTGCGACACTTGACAACTTGCTCACGATCTTGCGCAACTCGCTCACGATCTTGTTATGCCAAGTCAGCTTACTACACTAAAGATCGCTAAAGGAATGTTAGAATACAGAAGAATTACCAAAGGAAGCTTTTGTATTAGAGAGAACTTAATTGTTTTGCTAGGTGAGTTACAAATGAATAGCCCTCTTTATATACTAGTCTCCTAGGGGCTAGTGAGTAAATAATAATTATTACATAAGGCCCTTATTATTTACAAGTAAGTTTATTCTCTAGAATATTCTACATAGCTAGAATCTTCTAAGGACTTTTTTAGCAATTCCATAGGGTTCTAAGGTCTTACATGAGAAATTTTCATATTTCTCTGGAACCTTCCCACATGTGCTAGTCTATTTCATATCTAAGCTTTTCATATGTTAAAAATATATGTCAAGTGGTACCTACGTGGCATGATGATGTGGCGGGTCATGACAACTAGCTGTGCTTTCTGTCGTAACCCGCTAATTCTTGAAAAAGGAAAAAAAAAACAGAATTTGTGAAAAATTTGCATGATCTTTTTCTACGAAGTACCTATAATGTTTTATTCTTTTATGTGGAGTCCTTAACCTAAGGGATCACTTAAAGTTGACTTGAGGTTTAATAAAATTCCTTTTAACACTCCGCTTAGTAAAATATATTCCTCAAGATATTTGTAAACTCTATATTCTTTTAACTCTTTTACCACTACAATAGAATTTTCTCTTATATAAAGAAAATTGAACAGTTTATATATAACTAAAAAAAATATTTTGACTCTATTTGCACAGCATAATTTTTGGATGAAGGGAACACAATTGAACCGCTTACCATAAGAATAACAAATGGTTTCTAAGGCTCGAAATGTTCTCGATGTCTATAATAAACTTTTGTAATTAATTTGGAAACATATACGTGAGAAATAAGGAACTGAATGTACTACAAATATGTATAAGAAAATAGGAGCTGTTGTTCGTTAATTGATGGTGAAAATGGGGAGATTGAAGGAGAATTGTGCAAAATATTTCGAGAACAGAGCCAAATCAAGAATTTTGCGATTGAGAGTAAAACAGAATAATTCACCATTCCTTGTTTACAGGGATTTGATTACTTATTTTCGTTAATAGTGCTTAAGACATGAGTGTGAAAAAACGAAGCAAAGATATTTTGAATGTTACCGTTGTGTTGTTTAGTAAGTAATCCAAATAGCCGTCTATGTCTCCTGAACTAAAAATAATCGGTAGATGTGTAATATATAATTTATATATATCGGGTAAAAAAAAGTAAATATTAATTCTAACCGGTTATTTGTGTAAGGAATGAAAGGTGTTAAAGTGAATATTAAAGAGATACTAAAGTCCATCTCAAATATAAAATTAAAATTGACGTTTAATATTTGTAAATACTGAAGTTCAATATTTAAAATGTTGGTGGAAGTATGTTAGAAAAGTATTTCAAGTGAAATGGCAATAGTTTTCACTAACTAATCTTTAGTTTTTTTCTTCAATTGACATTTATTCGGAAAATTTGTTTAATTTCAACAAAATATTGTCCAAATGTCTACATATTTTATTTCTTGAGAGTTGAATTTAGAATTTTTAACGCCTGACAGGTAAAAGATGAAGGGGTTAATTGACAAATATCATTATTAACTACTAGCCATTTTCTCCAACCTAAAAAAATAAATTGGTGGTTCTGTTTGTCTCTTTATGAATTTTGATAATTCTTTTTAAAGAGGAAAGTAGATAATAATAAAAGAAACCTTGAGCAGATTAATCCGACAGTGAGAATTACGGTTGTGCATAATTTGGTAAATACCGAATTACCATACCGAAATCGAATTTTTTAGTATTTGGTATTCGATATTTTGATATTCGGTATGGTATTTGATTTAAGATTTTAAAAAATATGGTATTAGGTATAGTATTTGGTATTTTAAAATGAAATACCGAAATATATATTAAATTACACAAAACACATATTATTAATTATAACATAAATATAAAAAAACTAAAATTTTGTTATAAGAAAAATCAAATTATGGTGGATGTCTACTCTTCCTCCATGATCTTCTCAAATGCTTAATGAGATATTCAATGACATATTTCTATGCTTAATGTACATATTCAATGACATATTTTTCTTTACTTTTCATGCTTATATAAAGACCTTGTAATAGATAGGAAAATACACAAAATTGAAGAAGAAAATCTCTTTCTTCTCTCTATCTCCATTTCTTGTTCATGTTTTACTAAATTGCTTTTATTTTATAACACGTTATCAGCACGAATTGCTCATTTCATGATCTTCTACGTCAAGACTATGCAAATTATAAGCAGACAATGAGATCAAGTACAATGAAAAATGTCTTGGATGATAATACAAAGATAAGTTTTACATCCATCTAAACTCATTCATACTTTCATATCTTTGCATTAACTTTATGTACAGTGTTTAGTTATGTCACGATCCAAAATCTAACCATGGTCATGATGGCGCCTATCGTATTACAAGGCAAGCCTATTCCCCAAAATATTGCTACTAAACCGATTATAAGAATTTAATAAAGCATTTCAACATTTGAATCTCTCATAAACTAAATTAACTTTAAATATAATTTTAAAAATACGGAAACGAGCCCCAAACATCGGGGTGTCACTAAGTCATGAGCGTCTAAATCTATGAACTAAGAAATGAAACTGTCTAACTGTCAATACAATCCTCACAACCAGGCCCTCGGCCTAACTCAATCATGTACCTCACTAGCCTCATCATCACCAACAAATAAGGGAATACAACCCACATCAAGTATCACCGTATATTAGCAAATAATAGAGACTGAGGTAAACAGGTACAATAATTTCTATGACTGAGTACAAATAATGTGAGCATGAATAAAGCCTAAG
>AWOL01S0003497.1:382929-395846 GCA_000715115.1 Nicotiana otophora
TTGTCCCACTTGATTTGCTCCATTCTTGAAGTGAATGTGATAGCAGTGCATGATAAGTCTAAATAAAGACAAGTAGTTGACCAATGAATGTGGGCGTGCGAAAGGCCAAAATAATAATAATTATCACTATGGTAATTATAAAAAAGGAGAACAAGATAATATTTACCATCAAATTGGTATGAGAAAAATAAAAACATAAAGCACATTGTATGATTATACTCCATTCTTTGAAGAGAATGTGACTTGTGATAAATATTGAGAATGCATACTCATTCCTGGAAGTGAATATGTGATAAAGATTATGCTTAATAATGTACTTGTGCATAGTTGGATAAATACAACAACTCACCTCTAAGGGAGGTTTGAGATAAAGAAAGATAACGAATATTACTGTGTAGTTACATGAATATATCATTGGTCGCATACATGTGATACGCCAAACATATTTTGTCAAGCCTTATGAAAGTTATTAAAAGAAAAATTAAAGCAAAAAATTATTTTGCTTATGATGATTTTGAACATGACAATTATTATGATATGATTCTCTTTGTGAAAGAGACATTCATTATATGAATGGTGTGACAAAATATCTTGCAGTACAAAAGCAGTTAAGAGCTCTGAAAGAACTAATTTGTTACTATCCGGATGAATAAAATTGTTCATGACATTAATATTGTAGTAAGTCTCAAAAGAAATATTTTGATTTACAAATATATTAGCCAAAGTAGTTGGCATATTGAGACTATAAATGAAAAGAAGATTGAATATCTTTATATTACTATAATCATACCTGGTAAATATGAAAGGTTACCTGACTTTTCTTCTATTTGTACTACACAAGTATAAGCATGATGATGCAATCACAAGCCACAAATAAACTAGAGGTTTACTGAAATAAACATTAGTTAGCATGATCAGTTGACCATCTCGGTTCAATTATGATGCGAAAAATTAATTGAGAATTACATTGGCATATATTGAAGAAATATAAGATTCTTCAAGAATTCTCGTATGCTGCTTATTCTCATGATATACCAGTTAAAGTTGGGATTTAATTCCTTGATTTATGGAACGGATAAAGGTGATAAATATATGGGCCCAGTCACCTTCCACGTGGACCGTTTACTATTATATAATTTTAATAGATGCATCTTTTCTATGGTCACATGTGCATTTGTTATCAACTTGCAGTTTATCTTTTGCAAGATTGATTGCTCAAATTATTAGAGTACAGTTCCAGAATATAAATTATGATGATCTATCTTGATAATATTGGTTTAAATTCAAGTTGTTTTAGCAGAAATTGTATGCCTCCAATTATATTTAAATCATTGGTTATAAGAACAAAATTGCCAAAATAAAATTTGGTATGTGATATATTATTTAATATACAACAACACTTGTACGTATCTAGCCAAATTATGATAAGTTTTCCCTATCACAATCGGTTCAGGGTCAGGAACCAAATAATTTCCATCTAGAAATATGAATATGTTATATGATTTAATTATTCCACCACAATGCACAAAGATGGATCTCCAAATAAGGCTAGGGATATGTGTTGGTGATCCCAGCAATAGGTGGAGAAAATAGGCAGCTGAAAAAGTAATGCATGTAATGAATTATTATGAATACATCTAGATCCTCGTACGAGAAAATGTGAACTTGAAGTTCAAGTGATAATTCATTTGTAAAATATTTTCAGACGTATTTGCTGACCCAAAGCTAAATGTCATATTCAGCTGCTAATGGTCCAAATAAAATAAAGTTCATAATGAATATAGTTTATGGCATGCATGAAGCATAATAGACTAATCGGTTCCAAAGATAAAACTCCTGGAAGAAGGAGATGAGCAAATGTTCAAGATAGTCATAATAAGGAGGCAAGTGCTCTAGAAGAGCACCACGACATAACACTTCATAAGACCTCATGGGAGAGGCTCAGGTACCTGAAAATAATAAGATAAAGAGATCTCAATAAGTTATGTCTTTATTGGGTAATAGTAGAACCGATATAAAATGATCGTCGGCGATATTGTTAATATAATGTAGCGCTCAATATTATTAATTTTGACGAGGATCTTGAGCTCAAATCTGTCATGAAATTTGGACAGATAAATGATTAGCCAAATGAAAAATATGCAATGAAAATTGATTTCACTTGAAAAGTATGAAGTTGGACGGATAGTCCTAACACCTGAAAGTATAAAACCATTGGAGGTATAAATGTGTTCTTGTGCGAAAAAAAAAGGTCAAGCCGATAGGCATAAAGACGACTTGTGTCGCAAGAAGATTTGTAAATATCCTGGCATTGATTATATAGAGACATGTTCTCCTGTGATGGATGTCTCCATTTCAGGTTTTAATCTGGCAATACAAGAAAAATGTGATATGCGTATAATGAAAATCATTGAAGGATTTAAATTGTTCTGAAATATATCAAGGTTTCCAAAAAAAATTATTAAATAAAGCTTCAAAAATCCTTATACGGATTGAAACAATCAGGGCGCATGTGGTATAATTGCCCGAGTGAGTACCTATTGAAAGAAGGGTATAATAATGATTCAATTTGTCTTTGTGTCTTTATAAAAAGATCTGGATCTAAATTTGTTATAATCGTCGTGTATGTTGATGATTTAAATATCATTGGAACTCCTAGGGAACTTCCTAAAGCAGTAGACTATTTAAATAAGGAATTTGAAATGAAAGATCTTGAAAAGACAAAATTTTGTCTTGGTCTACAAATTGAGTATATGAAAGATGGAATTTTTGTCCATCAATCAACATACACTAAAGAGATTTTAAAGCTATTCTATATGGATAAAGCACACTCATTGAGTACCCCGATGGTTGTGAGATCACTCGATATAAATAAAGATCCATTCCGACCTCATGAAAATAATGAAGAACTTCTTGGTCTCGAAGTACCATATGTTAGTGCAATTGGTGCACTAATGTATCTTTCTAACATTACAATGTCTGACATAACACTTTCAGTTAATGTCTTAACAAGATATAACTCTACTTCTACAAGGAGACATTGGAATAGAATCAAACACATATTGCGGTATATAAAAGAGACTACCGATATGGAATTATTTTATGGCAATGATTGCAGTCCCGATCTTTGTTGGTTATGCCGATGTTGGGTATTTATCTGACCCACACAAGACTCGATCTCAAACAGGCTATGTGTTTAAATATGGAGGCACTGCCATATCTTGGTGATCGACTAAGCAATCAATCGTGGCTATTTCATCTAATCATGCTGAGATAATTACTATTCATGAAGCAAGTCGAGAATGTGTATGGTTGAGGTCTATAATACACCTTATTCGAGACAAACGTGGTTTGAAGTGTGACAAACTACCCATAATTTTGTATGAAGACAATGCAACATGCATAGCCCAATTGAAGGGAGGATTCATAAAAGGGGATAGGCCAAAGCACATTTTACCAAAGTTATTTTTCACACATGATCTTCAAAAGAATGGTGATATCAATGTGCAACAGATCCGTTCAAGTGATAATATGGCTGATTTGTTCACCAAATCTCTACCGACATCAACCTTCAAGAAACTAGTGTACAAGATTGGAATGCGAAGACTCAAGGATGTGAATTGATGCTCTCATCAGGGGGAGTTAATACGCGTTGTACTCTTTTTCCCTTACAAGGTGGGTTGCTCTGATGGTAAGCACCTTCCACTTCCAACCAAGAGGTTGTGAGTTCGAGTCACCCCAATAGCAAGGTGGGGAGTTCTTGGAGGGAAGGATGCCGAGGGTCTATTGGAAACAGCCTCTCTACTCCAGGGTAGGGGTAAGGTCTGCGTACACACTACCCTCCCCAGACCCCACTAGTGGGATTATACTGGGTTGTTGTTGTTGTTGTTGTTGTAAGGTTTTGTCCCACTGAGTTTTTCTTGCAAGGTTTTTAACGAGGCAACCAAAAGGCGTATTTCTAAACATGTGTACTCTTTTTCCTTCGCTAGAATTTTTTTTCCATAGGATTTTTTCCTAATAAGGTTTTAACGAGGCACATTATCTATGGACATCCAAGGGGGAGTATTATAAGAAAAAATCAAATTATGGTGGATGTCTACTCTTACTCCATGATCTTCTCAAATGCTTAATGAGATATTCAATGACATATTTCTATGCTTAATGACATATTCAATGATATATTTTTCTTCACTTTTTATGCCTATATAAAGGCCTTGTAATAGATAGAAAAATACACACAATTGAAGAAGAAAATCTCTTTCTTCTCTCTATCTTCATTTCTTGTTCATATTTTACTAAATTATTTTTATTTTATAACAACATGTCTTGTTCATGTTTTACTAAATTGCTTTTATTTTATAACAAATTTTACTTTCTTTTATTCTAAGCAAGTAAGAAGACATTTCTAATGATCAAATTTATTTCTTTATGTGCAGTTTTCTCTCTTTAGGTTGATATTTGTTGATTTTGGACAAAACTTTTATTAACAAACGTTTTTAGTTTTGTACTTTTAAGTACTTTAATTAAAAATATTATAGTCTATGACTCTATGCACTTGTTAGTATTGAAATCGAATAAATCGAAGTTACAAAACCGAATAAATCAAAATCGAAAGGAGAAAAATCGAATCATATCAAATTTAATTAGGTACGATATTGGTGCATTTTAAGAAACCAAATACCAAAAATAACGAACCAAAATATTTAAATATCGTAGCATACCGACGGACAAACATAACAAGGACAATTGAGTCCGAAAATTTGAGCTGAGTGGAGGGAAAGAGGAAGACTTTCATCGTTTACGAGGTCTTGGCCTCTTTCCCTCATATAGCCTTTCTTTACTAATTACTAACTTTACTCCCATGCTAAAGCAGATTCACATTGAATTCATCTGTATAATAAAATAACAAATCTATCACTTTTCTTTTTCATCCGATTTTCATACTTGGTCCTAGCTTCGCAATAATATTGTGATTGTGCCAACTATTTATCTTCGCAATACTAAAATTTGTATACGCACTTTTCTTTTTCACACTTCACTTGTGTTAATACAACATGCTTGTTATTGTTGTTGCTGCTCTCGAGCTTCGCAATCTATTAGAGATGAATTGTTTCCCAAAAGTTGAATTCAAATTTTCTAATTAAAAGTATAAGGATCCTATTTACTTTTTCGGTACATAATTAATGACTTTTTAGCTTTTTTATTTTGATCCAAAATAAATATCTTTTTTATATAATCAAGAATAAATTTATTTATTTTTTTAAAAATTTATCCTTATTTATATAACAATATATAAATTTTAATTAAGAATAATTTAATTAATATATCTTTTTTTTTAGAAATTAATATTTTTTTTAAGAAATATGTCAAAAGCTAAAAAAATCGCGGGAGTATCACATTGCAACTCTCTGTCAATGACATTTCTTGATTCTTCTCAAAAAACAAATAGCATACAAAATTTCCTCCAAGATCTCTCTTTTGAAATCCAAGCCCCTTATATGGTTTCCTTTGCTAAATGACCAAACAATTTATCATTTCTTTTTCTGCTTTTTGTCTTCTTCCAAATTATCTTCACGTGACCCTCTCTCTTTTCTTTCTTCCTCGAGTCCCCCCACACTCCACTTCTCTACTAACAAAAAAAAGTCCAACATCCTATGCACACTGATAATACTACTAGATAAAGAATCTGAACCCAAATCTAGATCATAGATTCAACACTCTTTCTTTTACCCCCAAGATTCAATCTTTCCTTCTTCTTCTTCTTCTTCTTCTTTGTTATTTTTCATTTGAATGACTCCCAGTACCTAGTAGGAGTTCATCATCATAATGCCATTTTTACCATTTTTGTCTATCTTTCTTATCTTGTTTTTTCTGGTTAGCAATAAGACAACAGCAGCTCATATCTGCTCAAAACCATCAACTGAAGCTGAAATCTTATGCCCACCTTTTACTTCTTTTCCTACTTTTCCTTTTTCTTCATCTCCTGGTTGTGGTCACCCTTCTTTTCAAATCCAATGTTCACCTTCACATGCTATTATTTCAATCAATAACTTCACTTTCTCTTTGCTCCATTATGAGCTTAATTCATCAACTCTTCTCCTTTCTCCACAAGAATCTGACTTCAACAACTGTTCTTTTTCAAGATCCATTTCACTCTCTGGTTCTCCATTTAAAGTCTCTGATTCTTCTTGTTCTAGGCTCTCTGCTTTAAAACCTTGTCCACCACCAAATCTCCCTAATTGCAGCCACTGTCCTATGCAATGTAAGCTAATCAAGAACCCGCTTTTACTACTACATGAATGTGGTTCAAGACACCATTTTGACTCTGATGAAAGATGCCAAAGTGATATTCTTGGGTTTCTTGATGATTTCTTGAAAATGGGTATTGAAGTAGAATATGATGAGGATCAAGATTCTTACTTTTCTAGCTGCAAAACTTGTAGAGCTAATAATGGTGTTTGTGGATTCAACTCTTCACACCCCAAGAAACCATTTTTATGTTTTCCTTTATCTCAAGTTAGGTACTCACCTCCTTTGATTAGACAAAAAAGTGCTAATCATGTAGTTATGTTATCAATGCTCTTTCTACTTGTGTGTTTTTTAGTTGTTTTCTCAATTGGAACCTTCATTTTTCGTTCGAGACAAAAGGGTTCAGGTTCAGAAGAAGATCCTACAATTATTTACCTTAGAAGGCATAGGTCTGCTAGTTTACTTCCACCAGTTTTCCCTTATGAAGAACTTGAAAACTCAACAAATCACTTTGACCCTAAGAGGAAATTAGGGGATGGTGGATTTGGTTCTGTGTATTTAGGGAATCTTGAAGATGGTAGGCTTGTTGCTGTTAAGCATTTGCATAAGCATTCTCCAGCTGGGGCTAAAGCTTTTTCAACAAAGTCATTCTGCAATGAAATCTTGATTTTGTCATCAATTAACCACCCAAATTTAGTCAAACTTCATGGCTATTGTAGTGATCCAAGAGGGCTACTTTTGGTTTATGACTATGTTCCAAATGGTACACTTGCTGACCATCTTCATGGAAACAAGAATTTGTATAAAAAGGGTTCTTTAACTTGGAGTTTAAGAGTTGATATTGCACTGCAAATAGCAATGGCAATTGAGTACTTGCATTTCTCTGTTGTTCCACCTATAGTACATAGAGATATTACTTCAACCAACATTTTTGTTGAAAAAGATATGAGGGTAAAAGTTGGTGATTTTGGGCTTTCAAGACTCTTAGTATGTACTGATGCCACAGTTGCTTCTGGTGATTCTACTGGTGAAGTTTGGACAGGTCCACAAGGAACTCCTGGTTATTTGGATCCTGATTATCACAAGTCATTTAGATTGAATGAAAAGAGTGATATATATAGTTTTGGGGTTGTGTTGTTGGAATTAATAACAGGGATGAAAGCTGTGGACCAAAAGAGGGAGAAGAGGGAAATGGCACTGGCTGATATGGTAGTTTCAAGAATCCAAATGGGGTTGTTGCAGCAAGTTGTGGACCCTGTTTTGGTGGTGGATGGAGAAGCAATGGAAGGGGTTGGTGCGGTGGCGGAGCTCGCGTTCCGGTGCGTAGCGGCCGATAAGGATGATCGGCCTGATTCAAGGGATGTGGTGGCAGAGTTGAGACGGATAAGGGGAAGGGCAAGAGGAGTTGGAAGTGGTGGTGGTATATTGAGGACTTCAAATTCTAGTAACATGGTGGTTCCTGATGGGCTAGGTCTAATCGACTAAGTCCAGCATGTTTTGGTAGACAGACAGTTAATCGGTATTGTGTAGTCGATATTTGATAGAATAGTAGCATTCTGCACTATAATTGTACTAACGGGAGGTAGTGGATATCTAATATAATAGTTAAAGCTGTGCACGATATTTGTATTAATGAGGTACCAATTATCTCATTGAAAAATCAGTTGTGCACAAGTTACTTGAAAATAAAAGTGTAAATGTGAATTGCACATGTGGGTTTTGGGGGGGGGTGCTTTGGACTGAAAAGGTGTCAGGTGAAGTTTTTGTTTGATTGTGGTAAAATGGAATGTGAATAGATCCAACTTTCTTTAGTGTTTGTTTCTTACATACACAACCCCTCGTGAATTTACTTTTTGCTGTTTGACTTTACCTTGATGATAATTGAGAAAGTTATTACTCCCAAAGCTCAAACAAGATCTTGTGATAGCCCTTCTTCTCAATAGAGATCATATCTAAAAATATAAAAAAAACCATCCATTAGTGTTGGTTCAAATGTACAGCAGGAACTTAGTCTATCAGACACACTTTGACATGCAACAAAGCTAACTTGGAAATACTTATATTAAATTATGGGATCAAAAAAAGTAACAGAGTGCACCAAGTATTTCGTTCCTAGTCCCTAAAGAATATAATATAAACAACCCTAGTCCCTAAAGAATATAATATAAACAGTCTACCCTAATGCAAGCCTCAGTAACTGCTTTTATTATAATTATCATTTCTACTATATAGGAAAAACTATAGTATTTGATGCTCTTTTCATACCAAACTGCACTATTTTCATGTCCTTTTCAACTAAAAAGTGGAGCCATCTAAAGTTTTGAATCTTTGGGAAACATCTACATTCATGGATTTGACTTTATCTATTTACAAAAATGAGCAGGTGGGGGGAAAAAGCAAGTTATTCAGGCAAAAAGGAACTAGTAATGTAAGGTCACCTCTTGAGTTAAAAGAATACAAAATTATTGGCCAACATTATTGCACCTCATGGGATACTCTTAAGGATCAGAACTACTATACCATGTGGCACGTTAAGTCTTCGGATTCAATTTATATACACGTATATAATGTTAAAAGAATTCACATTGTCAATAATTTAACCGGATACAACATGTTATTGTTTTGTTTTCCAATTTACAGTACTGTTGATACACAAAACTTAAACTTGTTTCAATTATTTAAGATTTCAGAGTTTACATCTTTAACCTACACGAGTGTCTCCAGCCTCCAACGATAAAATTGGCTCAGGGGACACTGCTTTATTCATAAAATACAACAGGGAGAAAATTTACATTTTAGCACTACTCAAATTCTAGAAAAGAGGAATACAAGAAGTGAAAATCACTAATATTGATAGCTATCTTCCTCTGCTGGATTGATTATTCAAAGTATGCCGCTTCCAATGCCTGAGCTTTTTTGCCTGCATCTATTGCTTCCTTCTTTCTTGACATTGAATAACCTTTTTCCTGCACCAAGAAGCAACAATAATACAAGATAATCCAATTTACTGCCTCTGATAATATAGTTCTCAATCTATATAGTATACAAGGCTCTTAAAAATGGTAAGGTACTAAGCCTTCAGGTCTAATTTTTAGACTCTAATATACTGGTAGAGGTCTGTGCCTGATCCTTTGACATCACAAGGTGGAATTTTTATAGAAAAATTTGTCCTCCAAAGGAAATTGCACCTCAGATTCACAATTAAGACTGCAGCTATATCCCCATTTAATTTCATTTGAACCGTGGAAATTGGCAGAAATGTAGGGTAAGGCCGCGTATAATAGACCCTTGTGGTCCGACCCTTCCCCGGACCTCGCACATAGCGGGAGTTTAGTGCACCGGGCTGCCCTTTTTTTTTACACTTGGGGGGGGTCAAATGGGCGGGTTAGCTGATTTTGGGATGGTCAAAATTGGCTAAATCAATAAATGGGCGAGTCATTAACCCGCTCAAAAAGTTACTTGGGTTGCGATGAGGTGGGTCAAGATGGGCTAAAACTCGGTTCATTGCTAACCCGCTCAACCCTTACCAAACTTTAATTAATATGTGTTATTTTCTTATGAATTGTTTAATTACCAAATAAGCTTTTTTTTCTTTTGTTATGGTCATATATAACATACAAAACAAAACAAAAAAAATTAAAGATATTTTGGCAAAGTAAATCAGCCCAACTTTAGATGCACTAAATTCAACAAATGGAGAGGTCAATGACCGGCCAACCTTGGAGAGGTCATATTTTTCTACGCCAATTTTGACACCTCTAGATACACTGCAGGACTTCAACTTTTTTCCAATGAGACTAATCATGACTAGTGCTGGACTGCTGGCAAATGGGCGGGTTGGATCAAATATGGGGTAGAAAAAAACCCAAGCCACCCATCTTTTGTACGTATAAACTCACGGATAATATGGATATCCATATTTTTTACAAGACTAAAATTACTATCTTGCAAAACGAAGTCTACACAGATAATGTCTTGTCACAAGAATTTTATAAGCAAGAGGAACAACTACATGCTTAAATCTAGAATGCCAAATTTTTTTGACCAAACTTAAACTAGGACCAAATACATCCAAATCAGACGAGAGAAAACTGTAAACAATAACAAAACATAGGAACATCTCTTAATATTTATAACTAGTTTCACTTGAACCAAAAGATCCGAAACCAAGGTTATCCAAAATACTAGCAAAGTACAATCACAACTTCATTCGTTTTTAAACAGTCTTACACAACCGAAATAATTATTATTTTCCTAAACCGATCAACAAATACATAAATGGATTTGCTTTAATTCCTTGATGCAACTTCTGAATAAAAAGTCCTCAAAACTGAGACACATTCCACACAGAATATGTCAACAACGGTGTGCATTCTTGTCATCATCATTCGCATACTTTCTCTCCCCCGGTATATTCACACAGTAATGCAAATAACGAGGTAAAGTAAAGAGATTGTTTTTTTGAAAAACAATAGGAAAGCATTTAGACCAGTAAATTAAGTGCCAAAGTGAATGTTCTTAAGTATGAAATATATTTGGACCTAGATCTCAAGCTTGTAATGTACATGGATTCACCTCTTGACAAAGGGGCACGCATATTAGAGATGCCACCAGAAGCCCAAACATGAAAACAGATAATATGACGGCATCCTAAAAATGATTCAAATTAAAATCACCCCTGCAAACAAACAGAAACAAGATCATGATGACTTTAAAGAAAAGCAGAACCAAGGAGGAAAGATTTCATATCACATAGAATACGACAAATAACCTGATAATTCGCAGTAGATGCATCATAAACAAATAGTTTAGGTTAAATAAAGAAAAAAAACAATAAGGATGCACTATCCTACACTCTTCTTTCACCAATTCTAACTTTATCAAACACAAAGGCCAAATCTTTCCAACTTTCAGGTCCAGACATAGAATGAGTACAAAGAATATTAAAATGGGTAAGGCAAAACTTGTGAAAAGAATATTATCCGGGAATTCTCTAACAAACAAAACATTAACAAACAATGTGTTTCTTTTAAGCCTTTGAATTGGAAGTGATTTGAAGACAGATTCAGTGGAAATAATTGAAGTACAATGTAGAATAACATCAGCAGGCTGCTCACAAGGTCCTGTGGATCTTGAAAAAATTAAACACCTAAAGAATGTGCGATACGTGTTTAATTATTTTTTCAAGATCCACATGACCTGAGCATACCTTGATGTTATTTTACGTTGTACTTCAATTATTTCCACGAAACTTGTGCTCAAATCACTCCCAATTCAAATGCTTAACAGAAATACATTATTTGTTGATGTTTTGTCTGTTAGAGAATTTCCATATAATATTTTTTTTAACAAGTTTTGCCTACCCATTTTGATATTGTTTGTACTCAACCTATGTTTGGACCAGAAAGTGGTAAAAATAATTGGAAAGATTTAGCCTTTGTATTTGATAAAGTTAGAATTGATGCAAGTAGGGTGTAAGATGGTGCATCTTTATTGCTTTTTTTTTCTTTGATATAATATGAACTATTTGTTATGACGTATCTGCTGCGAATAATCAGGTTACTTGTCGTATTCTATGTGATTTGTAATCTTTCCTCCTAGGTTCTGCTTAACATTGAAGTTAAACATGGATGATTTTAATTTGAATCATTTTTAGAATGGCGTCATATTATCTGCTTTCATGTTTTATGTTGGGCTTCTGGTGGCATCTCCAATATTTGCGCCCTTTACCAAGAGGTGAATCTATGGACATTGCAACCTTGAGATCTATGTCCAAACATATTTCATACTTGAGAACATTCACTTTGGTACTTTATTTACTCGTCTAAATTCTTTCCTAATGTTTGTCACAAAAATAATCTCTTTACTTAACCTCTTCCTCTGCATTGTTGTGTGAATGTACCGGTGGAGAGAAAGAAGAACAAATGATGATGACTGCAATGCGCACTGTTATTGACGCATCAAACTTTTGTGTCGTTAGAAACTTATCAGGACATTAAATACAGATTATTGACGCATGGGATATTTTTATAGCTGGAATATGTATAGGTAGATACTTATAATACATGAAAGAACACTCTTTGTTGGTACATTGTTCCATTTACCTTCATATTATTACATAAAATTACCGCAGAATTTGGAGAAACTAAAGTCAAACTAAACCGTAATTCCTCATCGTCAATTTGTCTTGTTGAGGCATGTCAGAAAAGATTAAAGATTTTATGCGAGGCAATTGATAAAACCTAAGAGATGGCAATGAAAAGTGCAGTTATTCCTGAACAATCTATTCAGCTAAGAAGCCAAAATTATGGAGCAGAGAGCTAAGACATACCAGGAGGCGCCATAAGAACGGGGTTCCTTCCCTCTTCTTTAGCTGCTTCTCTATCGCCTGAATAGCTGTGAGTTCCAAAATCGCAACTTAAGCATAAGTGACTACGACACTTTTAAGTGTATATCAAAAGGTACTAATAAAAAAAAAGCAAAAGGTGAGGTTCACTGAAATGGTATACCTTTTGTAGCTTGACCACTGTTTAACAACATAGTGATCCACACATCATTGAAAACATCAAGCTGTTCGTCTGATGCTCCAATAATCTGTCACAAAGTATTATTTACTTGTCATACATGAAATAAATAGAGATAATGCTAAATAAACAATAGAATCCCCC
>AWOL01S0003497.1:398023-440211 GCA_000715115.1 Nicotiana otophora
GCCAGCTCCAAACTACCTTGTAGTTAATAGCATCAAATGTCTCGTCAAGAAATTCCAACGCCCGTTCATTTTCACCCTTGCCATATTCGAATAGAGCTTCTGCAAGCTAAAATAATATATAAGGAAAGAATTAAAAGTTAAAGTGAATGAAACAGTTTCTATCTATCATATATCAATCAAGCAACTAATAGATGCATCAATATTTCAAACTTGTGATAGACCGAGTCACTTTAAAAGGCCGAGTCATAAAACCAGTACTAAAATCAATTGGAAAAACCTTCTGAAAATGAAAAGTCTATGCTATTGAAAGAGAAAAGAAACTGCAAGTATGAGTATATTTTCTCCAAAAACTATACAGAAGTTGGTAAATACAAAAAAGAAAAAGAAAAAAGAAAGGGACAAACCAGCATTGCTCGCTGCATATGTTGTCGTTTTTTCTTGGTCATTTTGGAAATTCTACAGGGAAAAAGAACAAACTTTCAAAGTAAGTGGTTGGACAGCCTGGTCTATGAATGAAAAGAATGGCTAAATTCATTCTGACCTGGATTTCAAACCCTCGAGTAACTCTTCTGCCTTAGAAACTTCGCCTGTACAAGATAGGGCCCATACCACCAATACATCCAGGTGCCATTCAAGATACCAGAAAGCCTAATATTGAAGTTTTTCTTCCTTAATTTTATATTTGGTAAGGGGGTAAGGGAGGGATTGTTCAAAAGCATGTAGTGATGCGTAACTTAAACATTAAAGGTCATTGCAGAAAAGCATAAATATATGAAATTTGTTCCTACATTTCTTCATAAAGTCTTTGACTAGTTAAAGGTGCTAGCTTGTTTAGCTGATTTTCCACTTCTAATATAGGAAAGACCTACATAACTCCAACTAAAGTGCATACACATGCAATTATGGTATAACCTAAAAAGAGAAATTAACACGCTTCTGCACCTGAACTCACTTTATTTGTCAGACAATCAGCTAGGATCTTCAAACGATCCCCAAAGACATTAATCCCACCTCGTACATATACCCGGAGTAACAAACCAACAGCATTCAAGTACACCTGCATGTTTCCAAGAATACTGTTAACTCTCATCAAGTATTATTGAAAGAAGTTGTTTGACTACAAACCACTAACTTACTTCGGCTGGAGAGGCATCGCTTCTTTCCAACTCTTTCCAGATGTTCTGGTCATACATGTCTCTTACTTTTTCCATGGGAGAATGACCTTCCAAATAACAAAGCGCGACGTGCCACCAATTGTGTGTATACCTGCAAATATCCTAGTGGTTAGCTTTTAAAAATTATAACATAAAGCTGAACTAGTATCGGATTCTGTGCATACATAAAAGATGACAAAGAACTCCAGGTTCTTGAGCACTTCTCCATAAATTGTACAGCTTCTTTAAAACGACACTTGTACTGATAAACATGACAGAGCTGCAAGGAGATTGTCATGAGATACGCAAAAAAATTTATACTAGGATAGCAGTGAATGAATAAATGAATTTCCTCCAGACGCCAATATATTTGCATGTATTTAGACGATTTCTTTAGCCAATCCAACTAATATTAGCAGTTTCACTAGCAGATATCAGCTAGAAAGGACGAGTATCTTACAGCATGGTGTGTCCAGGCATCTTCACTATCAATCTCAAAGCCTTTGTTTGCAGCTTCTTCTGCATCTGTGTATCGACCAAGTTCTAATAGGGAAAAAGCGAGCATGCCATAAATGTAACTTTCTTGTTTATTTACTGATAGGACCTGTAGACCAAATTCAAGAAACCTGAATTCATTTATAAGAAAATGACTACAATAGTCACTCCTATTAAATCTCTGGATATTATGTCAGGCACAGGTTATTTATTTCTTTTACATTGCCTAGGAAATTAAGGAAGAAGTCAAGGCGATATTCAATAATGAACCTGCTCAACAAGTTTCAGAGACAAATCAGGGCGACCCATGTAGAAACAAAGCACTTGAGCCCTTTTAAGAGAGACCAGATCTCTTGGGAAATCCTTAAGCAGCTGCAAATAGTAATGAATTATCATTATCAATCGAAAGATTTTGCCAAAAGATCATAAATGCAAACTCATAAATGATGACACCACCTATTATTCATCCATGTCTGTTTTTTGTACTAGTCCATCTTATTGCATCCTTATGGTTTTAAGTAATATTTCCGCTAATTACACCACAGACCAACCAAATCAGATATGACATGTTATTTTCCGGCTCAGTGAAGATCGAATGTGAATTCAACAGAGCATAACTTTTCAAGATTAAATAGAATTAGGACTTACATAATGAAAAGAATTGTCAAAAGAAAATAAAGAATGGATAGAATAATTTGACACACTATGTTTTATTGAACATACTAGCAAATTGTAACTATTACAACTATCGATAATCAAAAGCTGATAAGACCCCATAAATAAATATCAGCAGAAGTGAATAAAACTTAAAAGTATCAAATCTATGAAAAAAGAAGAACATTTCAAACAAGCAGCAAAAAAGAAGAAAAGGAAGAAAAAAAAACCAACCTTAAAGTGTAGTTCAACAGCCACATCATCATCTCTACTTGGAGAAATCAAACAATTGATTACATCAAAAACCACTTTCTCATACAAGCTAGCTTGTTCCTGAACAAAAACATTAACAAACACATAAGTAAAACTAACTCCCAAAATATAAAACGATAAAATGAAAATAACCAAAATATGCCAAAAACAAAAGATAATAAAACTGTACAAGATAAGACTTGGCAGCTTGAAGAAGAGGCAAAGCACGTGAAGAATCAGCAGAGGAAAGATAATGAGCAGCTAAAATACTAGCCAAAACACAAGTTGGGTCTTGTTTTGGCGCTTCTAATATCACTGACCTCTCTCTTCCATAACTAAGTACCTGAGCTCAAAACATCAAAGTTCAAATACAGTTAGAATTTGTAAATTTCACACTTACTCAATATCAACAAAAACATCTAATCTTTTTTAATGAAACTGATAAATATTAAGGAGATATGAAAAGGGTATGTACCTGATGATAATAAGAATTAATGGAAGAGATGCAAGAATCAGAATTGGTCTTTACTTCATAACCCCATTTATCTACTTTGAATCCTTCCATTTTCTGAGGCTTTTTTCCTTTCAAACTTGGTCTGCAGCTGGTTCTTGAAAATGGGGTAATTGTTTTTTGCCTTAGGGAAGTTACGAGAAATATATATATATATATAGTAAACTTTTAAGTGAAAAAAAACAAAAAAAAAGTACGCCCACCAGCATCAATTTCAAATAAATTGGGATGGAGTATATGAATTTCATTTTCATCCCTTAAGTTCCACTCATATCATACAACAACAACAACAACAACCCAGTATAATCCCACTAGTGGGGTCTGAGGAGGGTTGGGGTCTGAGGAGGATAGTGTGTACGCAGACCTTACCCCTACCCTGGGATAGAGAGGCTGTTTCCAATAGAAACTCGGCATCCTTCCCTCCAAGAACTTCTCACCTTGCTCTTGGGTGACTCGAACTCACAACCTCTTGGTTGGAAGTGGAGGGTGTTTACCATCAGAGCAACCTCTTGGTTCCACTCATATCATAGTCATATTAAAATAAGATAAAAATAAAATAAAAATATCATTCAACTCATATCATAATCATACTAAAATAAAATATTAAAAATTAAAATAATATAAAAGCTTTTTAATCAGCTCCAAAAATACCTTTTCTTATTTAAAAATAATTTATCTTTAATATTTTTACTTTATCTTAATAAATTAATTTATAATTACACAAATATTTATATCTTTTTAGACTATAAATTTCAATTTTTTTTTTCTAACTTCATGGCCGAGTCAAATATCTACATCGTCACATAATTATTTAAAAATAATTTAATCATAATTTTAGTTTTCTATATTTACTATTTATATCCTCACAACAAATTATGTAGCTAATTTTTCATCACCAACTTCAACATTAATTTCGTAATATAAATTATGTATTTCATCACCATATATATAAATTAACAGAATGGGTGGGTAGTGGACGTGGAGGTGGGTTTTGGGAAAAAAGTGCTTTTTGAGAAAAAGAAAAATATATTTTCTCTCCAAAATCACTTTTCTGATAAGCACCTTTTAGAAAAATATATTTAAGAGTAGTTTTCAAAAGTTTAGTCAAATACTAATTATTGCTCAAAAGTATTTTTTAAATTAATTAGTTAAATACAAACTGATTATTACCTGAAATACTTTTTTAAATAACACTTTTAAAAAAAAATTATTTCTCGAAATAATGAGATTTTAGAAGCGTTACTAAATAGGGTATAAGTCTAGGATGGGCCCGAGGAAATATTTGCCGTCACAATGCTGGTGATGTTTACTAGGATAGCAGATAGCTTTTGATCTTTTGTTTGTTGAGTGACAGCTGCATATAACGCCTTTATTCTTTCGATCCAAATATTTATTACTCCGTATTTATCATATGATGAAATATATCTTATCCAAACAAATTTGATAATAAAAAGTAGAGTAGCAATTGTTAGTTGGTAAGGCCTTATCTTAAGAGAGCGTTCAAAAATGTATACTATTATTTAACTGTTTAAGCATATGTATATTGAGTTCAATTTCAAAACACTGAGTTATATTAAATTATTTATATATATATAATTTTATTTATACTGTTTTAAAATAACGTATATTGAGTTCAGATTCTGAGTTCTATTGAATAGGTGAATGCATTAATTGAATCCACTACTAAGAAAGGAAGTAACAAAGACTTATTAAACCATGTCATAAAAAATTATAGAAATTCGAAGTAGTAGAAAAATTAAATTGAAATTATGACCTCTAACCTCCTGTTTATTGAATTGACATATTAAATCATTTAATTAAACTAGTATTAATATTGTCTCACTGAGTATAAAAGTTTAAGAGAATACATATATTTTATATTGAAATTTATATGTGAGATATAAAATAGAAGCTAAATAAAGAGTATAAATTTTCTTAAAATGACGATCTTTGATTCTATTTAATTAGCTAATTACTTAATAGAGGAAGTTTTCAATAATCTCAATCAATATATTCAACTTAATATTCATTTCAGTTCCATAATTTTATTACTTCAATTTCACAAGTAATCATACTTCTATTTTAGTTTTAACAAGAATATATAATCCTTGAAGATTTAAGAGTTTATTTAAAAAAATTATTTTGAAAAATTATATATTCTTAAATTCATTCTAAAAGATACAACATGATCAGGTAACATATAAACATGGTCAGATAACTCACATAAGAGGTCTTTTTATTCCTTGCAAGCAAAATGCAAATTGTTTTATTTGTTTAATCTATAAGAATACTATACAACTTGTTTCCGACAAAAAAATTAGAATAATATTATATCCTTTATTTCGTTTTTTGCTATATGGTAAATAGAATAGAAAAGGATATGGGGTTGAGGTGGAAAAATTTTCTTTCATGTAATTCAAAAATTTGAATAGACATCCATACTGTTTTTAAGCACAACCAAAAAAGAAAGAAAAATCAAAGAACTTTTAACCTTTTTTAGAAATTAAATATATCAAGAAATTTTATTCCATGTTCAACGTTATTTTAAAAAAAGAATCGATGACCAAATATGTAATATGAAATATTGGACGTAATAATATGAAATTAAAGAGATAAAATAACTTTCTGCAAATTTCTTTTTTCTTTCTAACTTTTTCTTGTCTACTTTGAATAACCAAAATAGTTTGTGCGACACAAATGCTTATTTTCGGTGCAATTCTAGAACTTCTACCACTTTATTCCTCGTTAACAAAATAAGTAGAAATAAGATTTTAAATATTAACAAATTTAAATAAGGTATGAAAACTTGCTATTACTTTTAAAATACTAATATTAGGACTTTTTACCCAGTTCCATAAGGAAATATTTAATAATTAAAATTTTAATTAATTTCAAAGTCCTTAATATTAGAAAAGTAAATTAATTTATAATTTTATCCAATGTGAAACCTATTTTTAAGGGGTAAAAAAGTCGAACGATATTTCGCTAAGTGACTTCGTGCTTCTAATATTTTACTACTATTAGTGTATGCGCACTTCACGTGTTCCCCATCTCATGAATAAGTAATGTTTTTTGTAAATAAATTACACATATTTTTTTAAAATTATATTTGAGTTATAAAATAAAGTGCAAGCTTATAAAATTGATAAACACTGATCATA
The DNA here is from genome assembly GCA_000715115.1 of Nicotiana otophora. Lineage (NCBI taxonomy): Eukaryota > Viridiplantae > Streptophyta > Magnoliopsida > Solanales > Solanaceae > Nicotiana > Nicotiana otophora. The sequence continues at coordinate 404,251 of AWOL01S0003497.1, forward strand.
AACTCAATAAAGGAAAAACTTTGTTCACAAAAGTCCTATGTCATTCACCTTAAATGATGTCCCATTTATAATTTTATTAGTTCAATTTCACAAGTTCTTGTGCTTCTTTTTTAGTTTCTTAAAAAACACACAGGCCTTAAAGATTTTAGATTTTTTTGAAATTCTCTTCAACAGATATTCTCAAGTTCATTCAAAAATACATAATAAGGTATAGACTTTTATTACGATTCTTTACAGATTCATCAAATAACATAAATTAAAAATTTGAGTCTTATGTTTTCTCAATTTATCTCCCTTCAAAGGTTTTAATATTATTCATTTAATGAGGTTTTAGCTGTTGAAATAAAAAGTTTTTTTTATAATTTCATAACTTTGTCGAAATGTGCATCAGCAAAGAAATCACTAAAACATGAAAATTAAATAGGACGTACATGAAAAACCATTGAATTCATTGAGTGTGTGCGTACATATTAAGTTAGACATTTTTGAAATATTATTCATTTTAAAGTTTTAAATATTTGATCTTTTTACATAGTTCAAAAAAGAAATAATTTAGTAAATAAAATTTAATTATTTTAAAAATTCTAAATATTAGTAAAATATTTATATTATATTTTTATTCAATATGAAATTTACTTTTCAAGGTAAACAATTCAATCAATATTTCGTACAGAGATTTCCTGCTTTTATAACATCGATTTAGGCTTGTATGATTTTGTATGATTAAATATGGTATCAAAATAAATTTTTTGGGTGCTTAATCGAATTGGATTAATTATGTTGTATGACTGAAAAGAGAATTTTACAAATACATATTTAATTATTTTGCATTGAAATAATTTTAATTTAGATGTTATTGTATTAAATGATTTTAATTTAATATGCGATTTTGTGTCCCCGTATTACAATTTTATTAGAAATCATTGAAGCCGCCGTAGTAGTTCTTATCTTGGTTCTATAAAACTGCACAAAGAAGTTATTTTAGATTAGTACAAATTATAAAAGGTAAAAGATTTATTAATTTTAAATTCCTAAATATTAGAAATTCTTACCTGGTTTGATAGGGAAAGATTTAATATGTAAAATTTTAATTGATTTTAAAGCCTTAAATATTAGAAAAATAATTTAAATTACAAGTTTGTCCGTTGTAAAGGCTATTATTAAAGGATAAAAAATGCAAATAATATTTCGCTAATGGACTCCGTGCTTTAATATAGTAATATATAAATTAAATTTGGGACGACTCAAAAAGTGGATATAAATAATTCCTGTTCCATCTAAAATGACTGGTAGTTGTACTTACTGCATTTGTATATGCCAGGATGCACGTACTCAACATTTCAAAAAGCTAAGGGCCCATTTGGTCATTAAAAGAGACTTCTTTTTGAGCAAACTTAATTTATGGCCATATGCTAGAAATTAATATCAATCGTTAGCCATAAATTGCAATATGTATTTTATAATCCAAAATCAATTATAACGGCTAGCCAATTAAGTAGCTAGTCCATTTAATATCGATTATGACCAAGCTACCAGCCCAATTCCAAGCCCAAACAATCAAAGACCAAACCCGCAATCCCAAATATCTCACCCTAGAGACAAAAATCAGATTTTTAATCTCCTTCTCCTCCTACCACCCCCTTATAAACTCTTTCCTCTTCTATGCTAAAGTTCAGGTTATTTTTTACCATGGCAGAAGCTTGCCCCCTCCAATTTTGAGTAAGTCTTTTGTCTCTCTCGATTTTCCCTTCAAAACTCAAGACTTTTTCTTCTCTCTCATCTACAACGAAATTTGGTCAACACAATAAGCCAAATAGTTCTGATATTTTCTGAAGCAGATCACATGAAGCCCTCTCTCTAAACTTTTCTCTAGAGATATGCCTATACAAACGGCCAATTTCTCCCCTCTATCTATCAATACCAGCGTTTAAGAGTTTTGGGGAGCGATTTTTACCTCCGTAGAAGTTCATTGCTTCTTTTCTGATCATTGCTATTTACTCTTTGTAATATGTTTCAGAGGGTTGCCTCCCATTGCCCCCCAAGTATCAATTACTCTCTCCGTCCTCTGTTGCAACTCCTGCATATCAAACATGAATATTTTATCAATCTCTTTTTTGGACCAACTTTTTCATAAAAGTCATTTTAGATTATGTATTAGACCGGAGAGCATTTCTTTTGAATATTGGTATATTACAAAAAATATATATACAAAATAGACTGTCATTATACAAAAATTATACAAAATAGACTGTCACTATACAATTTATATACAATAGATTGTCACTATACAAAATATATACAAAAATAGACTGTCATTATAAAAAATATACTAAATAGGTTGTCACTATATACAATATATACAAAATAGACTGTCACTATACAATTTATATACAATAGATTGTCACTATACAAAATATATACAAAAATAGACTGTCATTATAAAAAATATACTAAATAGGTTGTCACTATATACAATATATACAAAATAGACTGTCACTATACAAAAATATACTAAATAGGCTGACACTATACAATTTATATACGCCTGTCACTATACAAAATATATATACAAAATAGTATGTCATTATATAAAATATATTCTAAATAGACTGTCACTATACAACAAATATACAAAATAGACTGTCACTATACAAAAAATATACAAAATAGACTGTCACTATACAAAAAACGGCAAAGGGCCAAATATACCCCTCTACTTTCGAAAATGGTCTAAGAATACCCCTCGTTATACTATTGGGTTATTTATACCCATGCAGTCATACTTTGAGTTCAAATATACCCCTCATTTGAACGGAGGGACATGTGTCATCGCCCTGTTGGTCAATTCTAAAAATCTCCTAATTAATTAAAAAGACCCATTACCCATACCCGAAATATATATATATTTTTTTTTGTAAAAACTGAAAAAAACTAAAATTATTTTTACTAAAAACTGGAAAAAAAAAACGAAAATATTATTTTTTCAGTTTTTACAAAAACACTGCTTTAGCAAAAACTAAAAATATTTTCTAAAACAATATTTTTGTAAAAAGTGAAAAAAAAAGAAACTGCAAAATCAAATTTCTAAAGAAGTGTTTTTTGTAAAAATTGGAAAAACTGATTTTTTCTTTTTACTAAAAACTGAAAAAAACGAATATTTTTTTCCAGTTTTTACAAAAAAAACTGCTTTAAAAAAAGCTGAAAAATATTTTCTAAAATAATATTTTTGTAAAAACTGAAAAAAACTAATATTTTTTTCCAGTTTTTACAAAAAAAACTGCTTTAAAAAAAGCTGAAAAATATTTTCTAAAATAATATTTTTGTAAAAACTGAAAAAAACTAATATTTTTTTCCAGTTTTTACAAAAAAAACTGCTTTAAAAAAAGCTGAAAAATATTTTCTAAAATAATATTTTTGTAAAAACTGAAAAAAACTAAAATGCAATTTTCTAAAGCAATATTTTTGTTAAAAACTGAAAAACAAATATTTTCTTTTTTTTTTCAGTTTTTAGTTAATAATATTTCAGTTTTTTTCCAGTTTTTAGTTGCTTTAGAAAGTTGATTTTCAGCTTTTTTGTTTTCATTTTTTACGAAAATATTGTTTTAGAAAATATTTTTCAGTTTTTTCTAAAGCAGTTTTTTTGTAAAAACTGGAAAAAAAAATATTTTCGTATTTTTCAGTTTTTAGTAAAAATAATTTCAGTTTTTTTCCAGTTTTTACAAAAAAAATAAATATATTTTTCGGGTATGGGTAATGGGTCTTTTTAATTAATTAGGAGATATTTAGAATTGACCAATAGGGCGATGACACGTGTCCCTTCGTTTAAATGAGGGGTATATTTAAACCTAAAGTATGACTGCAGGGGTATAGATAACCCAATAATATAACGGGGGGTATTCTTAGCCATTTTTGAAAGTAGAAGGGTATATTTGGCCCTTTGCCGTACAAAAAATATACAAAATAGACATTTCGGGCGATTAGATGCAATATGTTTGGGCCGGAGGGCCATTTTGTGTCAATGGGCAAAAACATGAGCTATTAAAATTTTGAGAGGCTATAGAGGGTATTCTCCTCCTTTTTTCGAATTCTTTTTCACTTTTTTGTGAAATTAGTGTTTGGCTATGAAATTTTTTATTTTCACTTAAAGATAAATTTCGAAATTTTTCAAAAATTTGGGAACTCCAAAAAACTATTTTTCAAAATTTTCACTTCAGATCACTCACAAAAGTTCAAAAAGAACCCAAAATTATATTCATGTCCAAACACAATTCTAATTTTCAAATAACATTTTCAGTTGTCATTTTTTTTTTGAAATTTTACAATTCTCATGTCCGAAACGCCAATAAATCTTTGTGTCACATAATCTTAACTATAACATGATATGATCTTCCTTTTTCTTTAACAAGTTAGGATAATAAATATCTCACTTCCATCATAAATTGATGAGGTGGAACAACTTTGTCTAGGGATGGTAATGAGGCAATACGGTTGCGGTGCAATACAGATTTGAACTTTGCGGCACGAGTTTAGGCCTTTGCGGGTGCGGGGCTATGTGGGGCGGGTTCAAACAAAACTTTTAATAATCTAAAGCGGGACGGAGCGAGTTGTGGGTTTGAAACAATTTGCTGAAATTTTACTGTTGATGGAGGGAATTTTGCTGCTGACTTGTTTGGGCTCTCCAACGACCCATTTGATTAAATACTTACATTTAAGAAAAAATCGTTTTAAACATTACATTACAGTTTTTAAATTATATATTTTTAGCTAATTTAAAATTTATTATAAGTCAACAATCATAATTGAAGTCTGGTTTTAAAATCTCAAACCAAATTCAGACATATTGATGGATTCAGCAAACCACTTTTGTTCGTAGAGTTTCCTCCCTATTTTTAGTTAAGAAACAACAACAACAACAACCCAGTATAATCCCACTAGTGGAGTCTGGGGAGGGTAGTGTGTACGCAGACCTTACCCCTATCCTGGGGTAGAGAGGCTGTTTCCAAATGACCCTCGGCATCCTTCCCTCCAAGAACTCCCCACCTTGCTCTTGGGGTGACTCGAACTCACAACCTCTTGGTTGGAAGTGGAGGGTGCTTACCATCAGAGCAACCCACCTTGTCTTTTTAGTTAAGAAAATAACAAAAAATTGATATCTTACCACAAGTTTCCTCATTAATTAATAATTTGAGTTTTCAACTCTTCTCTAATTTTCACAATGATTCAAATTAATGCACTTATGACATAATGAAGGGCGCAAATAATATTCGAATTATCTTCTTCTCTGATGTTGATCATATCTTTTTAAAATTTTATCATTAAATGGCATAAATAAAAGGGATAAGGTCCAAAATTGCCCCTCTACTATGGTATATTGTTTACTTCTGCCACTCGTTATATTTTTTGTCCAATCTAGCCCCTACCGTTAATCAAGTTTTAAAAATTACCCCTAACCCTAACGTTTTGACACTGTGGTAGCTGACCCCCTCAATTTCATCCATGTCAGCTGCCATGTCATCGACCCCACCAAATTAAAACCCCGCATACCCATTACATTTCCGTCTCCAAAGAATTAGGGCTCACACGACCCCAATCCTATTTTCCTCAGCCTTCAATGTCGCAAGGAAATTGTTCTTCCCAAATTAGATGTCGTTGTGGCATCATTGCAAACCACTTCACTTTAACGACTCCATTAAACCCTGGAAGGCGATTTTATAAATGTCTGAAGCCTGGGGTTGGTGACTCTCTAACAAAAGCTCTAGTTTATAATCAGTTTGCTCTAAATTATAGTCTAATAATAAAGATCTTAGTTTCTTCTCTATTTTTTTTTGTCTTCGACAGAATCGTTCTTGTGGTTATTTTGAATGGGAAGATTAAATCTCGTTGAACAGTGATTTGGTTACAACTAAAGATCTAACATCGTCTTGGAAAGCGATTAAAAATGATAGGGATAAATTAAAAGAAGAATTAATTGCCATGGAGACTCTACATCAAGCTGAAGCTGCAAAAGTAATGAAATTGGAAGAGAAGGTTTTGAAGATGAGGATGATGCTTATGATTTCATGGGCACTTTTTGTTGGATTTGTTGCGGCGTCGATGATAAAGTGAATGTTGGTGAATCTTGTTGATGTCTATTGTTGTGATCCTTTTTTCGTGAATATGTTTTGTTTTCAGTTTTTTTCTCGTTTGAAATTGGAAGAGAAGGTGTTATGTATGTTGTTTTGAACCGTTTACATTAGTTAATGTAATCTTAGTTAATGTAATTCCAATATTTATGTATTTTTTGTATGTATTCGAGGGCACCAATTGTGATGAACCTGCTATATTATTAGTTGATGTTATGGGCTGATGAACATAGCAGTTATAAAAGTACACACATTGTATGTGTTGAAGCCATTGTCTCTGTCAAAATCTGGACAGTTTTTAATGGTGATGAACCTACAGATTCCTAAATCTTGGACAATTAAGGGGCTGGACAACATCTATAACAATGAAATGAACACTTAAAGTATTCATAAACGAACACTTAAACCATTCATAAACTAATAGTTGGACAATGAATAACAGTGAAACGAACACTTAAATTCATAAACTAATAGTTGCTTCATCACAAGAGGATGTCACATTAACACCCCAAAACAATATCATAACCAAGTGACAACATGACATCCAAATTTCCCCAACTAAACAGTCAAACTACATTAAACCCCAAACAAGGAGATGTCACATTATCACCCCAAAAACTTACACAACCAAGTGATAACATGACATCCGAGTGAACAGGTCACTAACTAAACAGTCACACAACCAAAAATAACAAGTTTACTTGGCTAACAGTAATTACATCACAACCAAAACTATACAATCATAATAGAGTTCAATAGTTCTATATTCCAGAACACCAGATTGCATTAAGTCTGCTTCTTCCTATTACCCTTATTTGCTTTCAACTTTGCCAATCTTTGTTTGTTAAGATGGTTACCACTAATAGTATTTTTTCCCCTTCCATTGCAGCTTCTTTGGTGAGAATGGAAGGTTTGATGGCTCACTCACATCACTGGCATCACCAACAAAACCAATTGTCCTTGTTCCAATTGTTGCACTTTGTAGTTGCCTCAATTGTAACCTAGTCTTTTCCTCAGAGATACTTCTTGGACTTATAGCTATTTCAGGCTCTGTATCAAAGTCTGGGTAGTCGAAGTCTGGGAAGGCACTGCAGTTTGGTTCTTTCCTCTGCACTGAAGGGGTTGGCATAAATAACAAGTTGCTAGATTGACTTGTTTGAGTAGGCTGACTTGACTGAGGGGCTGGCAAAGGAATTTCCTCATCAGTGGCTTCTTGTGGCACTGGTGCAAGAGAGGGAGATCTGGGCTGTTCATCATCAGTAGCTTCATCAAGTAAAGTTCTCTTCCTTTTTGTCTGATTTTCCTTCTTCTTGCCTCCAATGGGCTGCTTTCCTTTAGAATGTTGTTAGTAAGAAAGAAAGCTTTTATTAGATGTTGAAAGAAAAAGAATGATAGAAAAAGTTATAGTATTGATTACCTTTGCACATCCTCTAGCATTGTATCCAGGTTCACCACAGTTGTTACATGTCATTACCCTCCATTTCTTTTACTGAGACCATTGCCCTTGCCTATTAATTTCCTCATTTTTTTCCCTTGTTCTCTTAACCTTTGGTCTCCCAACCATATTTACCAAAGGAGGTGGAGCCATGTATTGTGAAGGATCAATTTTCCAGAACTTTTCTCCTCTTATTGGTTGTAACTTATGTGAATAAGTTAGGAGATAAGCCTCTTTGGTAAGGTACCAATGACTCTGACTTAGAAGGTCCACTTTCTTGTGCAATAATGCACAGATTGCATGAAGACATGTAATGCTACAAAGATACCATGCCCTGCAGGTACATTTCTTTAACCTCAGATTCACAATGTGCCTGTCACTACTTTCAGTCACCTCATATCCATTGTCTGCACTGCCATTAACATGAACTCATAGCCCAAACCAATGGATAAAAATGATTGGCAGAATCTTGACCAACAGCCACCAAGACCTGACCTTTAGCTTTCCTTTTCAAAAATGTTTCATCTAATCCAATGAAAGGTCTCAAATCACTCTTAAACCCAGACTTTATTGCTTGAAAATAAATATACATCCTTAAAAATCTCCTTTTGCCTTCTTCAAGAGCATCTTTTGATAAGTTAATTATCACATCACTCCCAGGATTGCTAAGTTTCAGTTCACTGGCATAAGCAACAGGCTTATTATATTCATTTGAAAAACTACCTTCAAGTTTCTCTAAAATCATTTTCTTTGCCCTTTTGCACTTAGATTCACTAACATCTACATTAAATGCAGCTTTCAAGCTTGCCCTCATCTCTTTAACCTTAATTTTGGGATTATCTTGCAAGCCTTTTTAAAAGTAAGCAGCTATTGTATTTGCATCAACTCTTTGATTTTCAAATGCAAGTTCACATGTGTGCCCAAGCTCTAAAGTCTTGAATTTAACCCCACCCCCTGAAGAATCCTTAGTTATATGAAAAACAAAGGGGCAGTCACCAACACAGATGTACCTAAGCCTTGCTGGGTCAGTTTTAACTTGCTGCAAGTCATATCTATTTGCAAGAGAATACATGTTGATCATTTTCCTAGATTCAGGTATATATTTAAATGCCTTTGACCTATCTAACTCTTTATAGTCAGTTAACTTATCATTGATGTCCCTTTTCTTTTGTAAAAAAAATTGCTCCAATCCATCAGTAGAATCAGAATCATTTTTCTCACTTTCATTGTCACTACAATCAGTAGCAGCTTCAACTTCTACTGTGTGTGACTCACTGTGAGTGACTATATTAGGTACATCAATTGCTGGTTCACACTCTTCTACAACCAACAAATTAATAACATTACACTGTTTACTAACAAAGTCCAATAAAGTCCTAATCCCAACATCCCCATCTATTTCATAGTATCTACCAGCAGGACCCTTTACTATTAGTTATTACACCCCTATAAACCCAAACTTGGTATCATATTCATCAACTAAATCAGCATAAGAGAGCAAGTCAGAGTCATAACCTTTATTGATGTGCACATACTTCTCTTTATACAACAGAAATGGCTTACTAGTCCATTCCCCACCATGATGAAAAATTAAGTCAACTAGTACCATCTATAAAAGGTTGCATAGTAACCATGAATAAAGTTATTACATCATACCATAGTAAATGCATAAAGAAATAACAAAGACAAGAGGTGCAGAAATAATAAATAAACATGTAAGGGAAAGCCTGAATAAACAAAAGAGGGGATAAATAAAGGGAATAAGGAAAAGGTACAGAGATAGATAAATAAAGAAACAAAATTGAATGAGGTACTATGATAAAGAAACGGACACAAGCATGCATATGGGGGACCACATAATAAAGTATCAAATTTAGAGTCCCACCTCAATAAAATAAGCATAAAATATATCTGTAAGAGACCCACATGAGCATCATCTTCAAAGTAAATGCAGGTGAAACAGGGGACCAAATAACAACAAGTCAGCTATTAACAAATACTTCAAATCTTTTTTCAGTTAAAAAACCAACCATATGCGACCCTTCTTTAAAAAACAAAAGGGACCATACATACTTGAAATCCTAAACGAGAGAAAGTTCTTCTAAAACAAAGTAATAATATACCAAATATCATCAATTCCACCAATATACCTAACCGACCAACAGAAACAGACAAATAATTAGGGTATAAAGTTGAAAGTCACATGCAAACACAAACAACAACAAAAATATAGATAAAGTAAAACCCTAAACAACAAATCACATATCTGAGCACATAACAGTGAAATCCCTAAACCACGAAGTATAATCTAAAAATCCTAACTTTAACAGAAAAGAAATGTGAACCCTAAGACAAAAATGCTTCATTTATTAACAACAAGCATATGAAACTAGTAGAAAACTTCAGATTTTGGGGAAAAATCTTACCTTGGACAACATTAAACACTGAAAATAGAGGATTTTCTTTTGAACCTTCCACGCTCTTCTCTCTCGTTTCTATCGAACGTATGCAGACCAAATGACCTTCTTTGTCAATTTAGACGGGTCTAACTTATTTATTTAGTGGACAAATGGGTTGCGGGTCACGGGTGGGTGACGTGAAATGTAATGGGTCTGTGGGGTTTTAATTTTGGTGGGGTCGATGACATGGCAGATGTCATGGATGAAATTGAGGGGGTCAGCTGCCACAATGTCAAAACATTAGGGTTAGGGGTAATTTTTAAAACTTGATTAACGGTAGGGGCTAGATTGGACAAAAAGTATAACGAGTGGCAGAAGTAAACAATATGCCATAGTAGATGGACAATTATGGACCTTTTCCCTAAATAAAAATAGGTTAAAACTAAGTTTGTCTAAAGTTCAATTTTATCCTCAAATTGTTTTTCCACTGAAGACAAAGTCTGCTCATCTCTTGAATAGAAGACCCACTGTATGGGTCAAAATCTTCCTCGATGGGATTTAGCATGAAGCGGTATCATGGAAAGCGATATGGTCGAGGTCGATTAGTAGATAACGGGGCTCGTAGCCGAGTAGTCAATAACGACCGATGTCGAGTATCAAGGGCAGTGCTAACAACTAGTTTTTGTAATAGAATATTCATGAGAATATTCTTGGTGTCTGTACTTTTAAGGTTGACTGGGGAATGTCCCATATAAATAGAAAAAGAGATAGAGGGAGAGAGATATGTAATATTCTCTAATAAGAACATTATTTGAAAAGCAGACTTTCTCTCTAGATAAAAGACAATCACTACCTTTCTAAAGAGATTAGATTATCTACTATTCCACACTTTTTCTATTAGATCCGAGAAGAGTCCCAACATTATACTATTTGTCTATTATTCATCATTATCAGATAGAAGAATCATCCACCTCATTCAATATTGGGTGAATCATTCTCCTTATTTACTTTAATGCCATTTATCGTTATTTATTGCTTGATATTCCCCCATTATTAATGATCTTAAAACATTGAATGTACATCACATTTAATCTTCTCTCAACACTGCTTTTGCGTTATTGGTGTTAATCGATTATAGATCTGAAGTTATTATCATTAACTAGGTTTAGTCATTCTTCATACAAAATTAATTAGTTTAATCAAAAGTTTATATTTTTTGGTCAAACACCCACATTATAATTTAGTTTGTACCGAAATAATGTTTCCTTTCTTATGATAAATGTTTAAACAATAAAGTAGAAAAAAGAAGAAAAATACTTTTAAGTGGAGAAAAAACCTTTGTGGAGCAGGGTGAGTTTTTGTGGAGTGGATTGAAAATAGTAAATTTTCTTATGTGGGGCAGCGCAAGTGGTTTGAAATTTTTGTGAGTTTATGCGATTTACCCACGATCGCACCGACCCGCACTATTTGCCATGCCTAACTTTGTCCTTTCTGAATTAGAACAAGAACAAAATTCAACTGAGCTATTCGCACGTCGAAGAGCTCATACTTATTTGTTGCAATTGTCTAGCTCTAATATCTTTCTTTTATCTCTGTGGTGGCATTCATCATCTTGAGTGCACAATGTGTCTGTCTCTCATGCGAATGAGGAAATCAATGATGGTTAGACCAACTATATTGTAATGGGACTGAGTGTTGGTCAGTCAAGAACTCTCATATTCAGAAGATAAAAGTATTAGAAATAAGGATGTTGAGATGGATATGTGGGCATGCCAAAAGCGATAAGATTTGGAATAAAGTTATTTGACATCACAGTGAGTTATTTGACTAGATTTGAGCCGTTCAGAGCTCGATTCGCGAGGTTAGGCATTTTTGGAGTATTGAATTTTGCTCGTTTGAGGTAGGTATCTTATCCAGCTTTGGTTGAGGGTCTAGTTGCTTGATTTGTTGATGATGGCTGCATGCGAGAGTGACGTACATGCGGGGCGATGAACATGTATTCATGCATCGAGATTTTATCCATGGCTTGCGTTAGTTTTTAGGCTATGTTAGGGAAGAATGGATACTATGCTTCTTGTTATCATGATTTTATGTTTGTACGACCTCGTGAACTTTTTGAATCATGATAGAGATCATGTGTAGGTTGATTTCCTGTTCAAGCATGATAATAGTTATTTTATGGCGTATCCGCCTAATCTGAGCTATAGTAGCACACTTTGCACATCCATACACCTTAGCATGGTACTTTTCATTAGTCCACGGGTATGTGATTTGATATCCATTGTTCGTATATATGTGTTCTTGTATATGCTTTATGTGTGATGGATTGGATTGACAATACGTGAGCGGTCCGTGTAGTTGCGATATTATGGTACGTGAGTTGTCCTTGCAACGTGTGGATAAGTATACATCCCCTAGAGTCATCCTCTTATGTTTCTCTCTTGATGACATACACACGGTATAAGAAAACTGACCAGTATTTGATTTTTGCGTATCTTCTCTATATACAAACACCTTGGATGTATACATGATTTTATCGCATATCTTTTCTATATGCTAGTTATGGAATGTATACATGCCTCTTTATGCATATCTTCTCTATATGCTGCTTGATTGAAGAACGGAATCACGATACATATCTTCTCTATATGTTAATCTGTGCACCTTGATTTGATTATTTATACATATGTTCTCTATATGAAAATGTTGATGATTCATTGGTGTGAAACGCATATCTTCTCTATATGCTGAGATGTTAAACTGCTACAACACTTGCACACATTTTCTCTATGTGCATTGATTGGTCGTACCTGTATTTCATGTTTAGTTTCGGTACCGTTGCTCCGTACTTGCATATCTACAAATTGAGCAGGTTGTCAAGTGAATATCATTGGAAATTCTCGCCACTATCTCGCCGAGGTTAGCCATGATACTTATTGAGTATATTGGTTGTACTCATACTATACTCTGCACTTAATTTTGCATATTCATGAATTGGATCAGTTGAGCATTGTGAGCTGAGGTGTTGAGACCGAGGTAGAGCTGCTTTCTGATCGGAGTTCCTGTCATCTCTTCTTATCTTTTATTACCGTTGTTGCTTCAGACATTACTTTCTAATAGCAGACTTGTATTCGTATTGTAGAGCTTATGACCTAGTGTTACTAGTTTCTGGGGATTTGTGTAATGATTTAGTATTATCCTTGCTTATTCGACTTTCAGTTTCATTAATTATGTCATTACTATTATTGTCTGCAAATGTTATGATTGGCTTGCCCTAGTAAGTGGGATTAGGCGCTATTACGACCGGTGGTGATTTTGGATCGTGACAAGGATATAATTGTAGCTCGCAATATAACAATCATAGGTACCTAAAAAACCGTATATATGGTAGGCTCCATAGATTTATGGTCTTATCAATCAGTAAGCTGTAATTTTATTGTCTCAAGTTCAAAATGAGTATAATTTTATTATTATTATTATTATTATTATTATTATTATTATTATTATTATTATTATGTGTATAAATTTTAAATCTTTTAAAACATATTTACTTGGTTCAAGGTATAAGCAACGAGTTCAACTGAAATAGCACCTTCTCAAGTTCAGAGATTTTTATATGTATACATTTTTCTTTTACATATTTATAGGGTTCTAAGTCAAAAACAATGAGTTTCTGCTGAAGTTACGATATTTAGCTTTATAGTCTTGGTCTTTGTGAAGCCAACTAAACAAGTTCCTTCTTGAATGTCCAACAATAGGTACAAAAGTGGTGGGGGTGGGGTGAAGGAATCAAAGGCAAGAAGCAGCTAGAAAGTTGTTTGCTTCTACTGCAAAAAAATTGTCTATAGCATAATAGCTAAGATGCTTCATTAGACAATCTTTATTACCCAAAAAGAAAACGAACAAATAACAAACACCATGCTTTAGTTTGCATTAGCAGCTTCTCTTTTGGCCACATGTAACTTAAGGATTTCAACAAGTTTCTCTGGCTCCAAAATGACATCTTTAACAGCTTTGTTTGCCAAGAATCTATCAGCCCATTTAAACAAGCCTGGGGTCTTTGTTACATCAAATATTTCCACTCCTAACATTATCTTTATTGCCTTTGTCCAACCCAAAATGCACCCCAAAGCAATGTCTATGTAGCCAATATTTTCTCCACCAAAGAAAGCTTTCTCCTTACTGCACTTAACAAATGCCTCTTCTAAAGGCACCAGTGCTTCTTTTAGTTTCTCTTGCACTTCTGCCTTTGCCTCCTCTCCTTGTGCTTTTCCAAGATCCGACATCAAAGGTAACCACTGCAAGTTAGTATTCATTAACTTGTGTTAGTCTATATGAAAGAGTCCAAGCAGGGGCAGATGCGCGAAGGGGTGACATCCAACACCACTTCATCATACATTTTTGCTAAATACACAATAAATTAAACAATATGCAAAACAAATTAGTAGTGGTAATATAGAATGATACCATTTGACAATTTATTGCTTCTTAGTCCATTGGTCAAGCGCATCATGTGCCCATTATAGAGGTCGGGGTTCAAACCTCAACATGTATATGTGTATGTTCAAAAGAAAGATATGATTATGCAGAATCGACCCCAAACCTCTTCTAGGATAAGATTCAACTAAGAGAGTGTGGCTAAGCTTATAAGCTGCTTAAACTAGCTTATAAGCACTTTTCGGCTTATCTACGAGTTTGATAAAGTTAAAAGTGCTTATAAGTCAAGTACTTATAAGTCAAAAATAAGTCAAAAGCTATAAGCTGGTCACCCCCAACTTATAAATTTTTAGCTTATAAACACTTTAAGTTTGACCAGAATTTTTACTATTTTATCCTTAAAATATTCTTTTTTAGAACAAAACTCTTACATCGATACTCAACGCCTCAAGTACTATTTCAACCTACCCCCCTCCCCCGCCTCTTCAAGTTTGCAATGCTCATTGACTATTTAAGATAAGCAAATTCTCTATTCCTTTGCATATTTATATCTATGTGATTGTGTATTAATATTTGAACTGTATGTAATAAATGAGGACATATCAAATGTCACGACCCAATTTTACCTGTAGATCATGATGGCGCCCAACATCACAGCTAGGCAAGCCAACTAGTGATTTAAACACATATTCAATTCTTTAAAAATTAACCGAGTAATTAAACTCTTCTTACTTGCAAGAATTAAGACAATATGAAAATATCTGGTAAATTAAAAATCAAGCAAAAAATAATTAAATCCAAAAGTTCTACTAGTGTGTGCCAATACCTGATGTCATAAGTGTATGAGCATCTGGTAGATTACATAAAATTTTAAATACTGTCTGAAATAAAATAGACAGAATGCAAATACAAGAAGAGGCACTAGTTGATGCAGAACGGCTCAGAAAGGCAGCTCACCACTAAGCCTCTGGATAACGTGGATGCGCGCCGATAAATCCTCCGATAGTACCTGTCTCAGGTCCTGCACAAAAAGTGCAGCAAGCGTAGCATGAGTACGTAAACAACGTGTACCCAGTAAGTATCAAACGTAATCTCGAAGAAGTAGTGACGAGAGGTCGACTTTGACACTCACTATGGGTCAATACTATTACAATAGAATATATTTAATTAAACATAATTTTTAGGTGAACAACAATAATTTTCTTAACAAGCAGAAATAATTAATTCCTTACATTTCAATAATTTTCAATTTATCAATTAACTTCACAAGCAACAATTAAAATATCAAGGTATTGTGTAATTATTATTATTAGGCACGAGTTTTGTCGAGGTCGTACGACCCGATCTAGAGTGTCGTGTACACTACCGAGGGACGTGCGACACGATCCATAGATGCATCTATATTGCCGAGACGTTCGACCCGCTCCACAAGAAAGGAGGACATTTTCTTATGAACCTCCGGAATGAGAAGTTATTATAATACTAACACATATGATGTTCAATTTCTATTAACAATTAAATAATTTACGCAAAATTCAAGTATATGAAGTTTCGATCTTTTACTATTTTCTCTAAAAATTTACAATATAATTCCAGTAACTTAATTAAATAAAGATGCAATTATCACAAGTAATTCATGATTTGAGTCCTAAACTACCCGAATATAGCATAATTAGTAGCTATGCACAGACTCTCGTCACCTCGTACGTACGCAGCTCCCACAATTAGCAACAACAACAACAACAACAACCCAGTATAATCCCACTAGTGGGGTCTGGGGAGGGTAGTGTGTACACAGACCTTACCCCTACCCTGGGGTAGAGAGACTGTTTCCGATAGACCCTCGGCTCCTTCCCTCCAAGAACTCCCGACCTTGCTCTTGAGGTGACTCAACTCACAACCTCTTAGTTGCAAGTGAAGGGTGCTTACCACTAGATCAACCCACTCTTATCTTATGCCCCCACAATTAGCAAAAACTATTAATTTAAATTCACATATGGGGTAA
The DNA here is from genome assembly GCA_000715115.1 of Nicotiana otophora. Classification (NCBI taxonomy): domain Eukaryota; kingdom Viridiplantae; phylum Streptophyta; class Magnoliopsida; order Solanales; family Solanaceae; genus Nicotiana; species Nicotiana otophora. Next base: position 420,649 of record AWOL01S0003497.1, read on the forward strand.
ATTCCATCTCACAAGGTTAGACAAGAGACTTACCTTGTCTCAAAGCCCACTTCCCGATCACAATATCGCGAAAAATCTCAATTCAGTGCCGAAAAATCCGAAACTATCCAAAAGTTATATAAAATAATTAATACATGCTCAATAATTCGAAATTAGACTATTAAATTAATTATCCAACCCAAAATGGTAAAATTTTCAAAATTCACCCCGGGCCCACATGCCCGGATTCCGAAAATTTTCGGAGAAAATCGTTACCCATAATCTCAAGAACTCAAATATACAATTTCCATCCAATTCCATAACCATTTTCGTGGTTAAAATCTCATTTTTATAAAAATCTAGGTTTTTCATCTAAACCTTTGATTTCCTAAATTTACAAGTTATAGTCTACCAATAATCTATATATTTAACTCAAAGTGTGTAGAATTAACTTACCTTCAAGTTGCTAGTTGAAATCTCCTCTCAAAAAACTCCAAAATTGCCCAAGAATGGAGATAAAAGGGCAGAAATGGATGTTTTCCCGTTCTTTAAGGGTTATGCTAAACAACCCTTTCACATCTGCGACTCCGCATATGCGGAAGATACGTCGTAGATGCGGCTTCCCCCTAAGCCAGCCCTGTCCGCTTCTGCGGCTTGTACATCGCATCTGCGATGCGCTTCTGCGGTGCTTTTCACGCACCTGCGGGCTCGCATCTGCGGCTAGCCAAGCGTAGGTGCGGTTGCAGCAGAAGCTGGAGGCTTCAGCTGTTGCTCCAAGGTCAAAAATCGATCCGAGCCTCGTTCGGTTAACGCCCGAGGCCCCGTTCAAAGATACCAACAAGTTTGAAATCATAACACGGACTCGCTCGAATCCTCGAAACGTGTAAAACAACATCAAAACTAAGAATCACACCTCAAACCAAATTGATTCAACTTAAAAATTTTAAATTATTCAAACTTACTCCTAACGCGCCGAAATATACTTATACTACTCGGAATGACACCAAATTTTGCATGCAAGTCTTAAATCACCATACGGAGCCATTTCCAGGCTCAGAATTCTAAACGGACTTCAATTGCTCCAAAACCTACTCCAAACCAAATTTAAAGAACATTAAACCTTCAAATAGTTGATTTTTACTATTAAGCGTCGAAACACTCATGGGTTGTCCGAAACTCGATTCGAACATACACCCAAGTCCAAAATCATCATACGAACCTATTGGAACCGTCAAATTCCGATTCCGGGGTCGTTTTCTCAAAATGTTGACCGAAGTCAAACTTGGGCTTTTAAAGCCAAACTAAGAAACCAAGTGTTCCGATTTCAACCCGAACACTTCCAAATCCTGAACCAACCATCCCCGCAAGTCATAAATTAACAAAAAATACATACGGGGAGTTTTATTTAGAGGAGCGGGGTTCTAAAAGTCAAAATGACCGGTTGAGTCATTACATCATATTTTTGGTGTGTTGCTTTCTAAGTGTTGTGGTGATAAAGACAATGTTTGTTTCTTTTCAAATATTTTGTATTATTTAGGTTTATTTTTTACTGAGAAACTTTTATCAATTTATTAATTATTATAACTTATGTTTATATGTTTATCATAAAATAAATTATATTTATCATAAAAGTTATCTTATCTAAGCACAATTGTATTTAAATTAAAATGACAAATAGAATATTTTGTATTTGGAATTTAAAATTTTGAAGAAATTACGCCCTTATAAGTGTAAACACTTCTAAGGTTATTTAAGTCATTTTAACAGAAAAAAGCTTATCAGCACTTTTTTATTAAATACTGCAACAACTTATTATCAATTTCAACATTTGTATCCAAACACGTAACTGTGTATTTATTAAATCATTTTCAACACTTAAAAGTGATTTTCAACACATAATACTTATCAGCAACTTCAAATCAGCTAATCCAAACGGGCTCTAAATCAATGGGCAAAAGGCCCTTCATAAAAACTAAAGTGATAATGACGTCGTTATAGTGTATTACTAAATGTTGACACTACTTAGGAATTTGTTTTGGCGTATGTCACTAAATTAAAGTACAGAAAGATTTATTTTTGATAAAAAAAAGTAATAGTAGATGAAACAAATACCTTGTCATCAACGTACGCAGCCCAAAATCTAGCAACAGCACGGTCGTGTGGATCAGAAGGTAGAATGGAGAGGCCATTAGTCCATGTCTCATCGATGTATTGGACGATGACTAGGGGACTCAGAGATAGGCTTGTCGCCGTGGATTAGGACTGGGATTTTCTTATGAACAGGGTTGGATTTAAGAAGAAGCTCACTTTTATTGGACATGTCCTCTTGAATAAACTCATAGTCCACAGACTTAATATTGAGGGCAATTTGAACTCGATTTGCAAATGGACTTGCCTGTGTACCTTAACAGTAGTTGCTGCCATGACTAAATTATTCTTGATAATTTACTTGGTGGCTGCAAATGTTAATGAAACATACAGCTAATCAAAGACTTATATGCACAGGCAACATTGCGATTTACGTTGATGGTGGTGTTTTCAATGTTAACTAATATTTAACTTGGCATATAGTGATAACATAATGTATCGGTAATGGGCATAATACAGAAATAGATCCTCAAACTTGGCTTCAGCTGACAAGTATGCCCTCCAACCTTGGGTGTGCACAAGTAGGCACTTCAACTTGTCTCCACTTTGTCGGTTGAACATTCTAACTTACAAAATGATCATCTAAACACCTTCCAAATTTATGTGCCACGCCAGCGCCACGTCAACATTTGTATTTACGTGTTCAACTTCATACAAGTTGAGGTGCCTGCTTGTGCACACTCAAAGTTGGAGGGCATACTTGCTAGCTGAGGCAAAGTTTGATGGTCTGTTTATGTATTACTGATCTTTTAACTTGGCATATACTAATAACTTAGCATACGTAGAATACTAAGATGACATTGATATTTGTTGTGAAACAAGAAAGCAATAGATTGGAACTGGTTTCAGAAAATACTAAGATGACTTTGAAATGGTCACACAACATTGCAGGCATATGACAAATGGAGCTTTTCTATAGAAACAAATATTAGAAATTATTAGTTTGAAATGGCCACACAACATTGCAGGCAATTGATCTACCTAGCATGGTGATAGTTTAAGTATAATCTACTTGCAAGTGCAGAAGATGAGCCATTCTTTACATATTTAATAACTGTAACTATTGCAAATGGGGATTAAAGAAAGTATATGATCACATTATTTCATTGAAGTCTTTCTAGGAATAATATAGTCGATAATACTTGGTTCCCTGTTGTGGTAAAGCAGAAATAAGGATGCATTATTCTCTGCCTCTTAATCAGTTAAGTACTGGCAAAAGTAAATATGTGGTCCAATTGGAAGCATAGTTCCTCACTGAAGCTATTAGATAGTGGACTAAACAGATGGTATTTCCCTTTATAGTGGAAGAGTTTAGTGTAATTTTAGTTCTTAAATCATTAAAAGCTATATGCAGCATATTATATATATATAATGTAGATCAACATTTTGGAACTCAAACAAGGATAGTTTGTTTAGCTCACTAATAAGAACAAACTTCTTTTATTCTCAATTTTTTTAAACAAAATCTAGACCAAATTCTCCATGCTTATTGAGGGGCCTAAGACATACTTTACTTGCAGCCAATTATCAATAGATGACAAGGTTTTACTTTCTCTTTAGTTTGTGATTGCAATTGGACATTAGCAATTAACTTTGCGTATTCACAAAATTGTCAAAAAGTTAAAGCACATTGGTTTTACACACTTGATCTTTCAAGCCAAGTAAACAAGCATCAAGAGTTACTAAGGGGAGGGGGGTTGGAGAGAAATGAAAGGCAAGAAGCAGCAGAAAGTTGCTGTTTTATACTGCAAAGATTGTCTATAGCAAAGGTGGATTCAACAGGCAATCCTTATTCCTTATTAAACCAGAAAGAAAATAAGAAATGAAGAACACCATGCCTTAGTTTGCGTTAGCAGCGTCTCTTCTGGCCAGGCGTAACTTGGCGATTTCAAAAAGTTTCTCTGGTCCTAGAATGGCATCCTTAACAGCTTTCTCTGCCAAGAACCTATCAGCCCATCCAACCAAGCCGGGGGTCTTCGCTACATCGAATATTTCCACTCCTAAAATCAACCTTATTGTCTTTATCCATCCCAAAATGCAACCCAAAGCAATGTCTAAATAACCAATATTGTCTCCACCAAAGATAGCTTTCCCTTTGCTACACTTAACAAATGCCACTTCTAAAGGCACCAGTGCTTCTTTTAGTTTCTCTTTCACTTCTTCCTTTGCTTCATCTCCTTGTGCTTTTCCGAGCTCCGACATCAAAGGAAACCACTGAAAGTTATACATTAACTTTTGTTAGCTCGAACGAAGTACTCTAAATACAACACTTTTTTTTTGAAGAAAAGATTCTCAACGAAATGCAACAGTAGTAAATGAAACCAATACCTTTTCATCAATGTAGGCAGCCCAAAACCTGGCAATGGCTCGGTCATGGGGATCGGAAGGTAGAATGGTGGGGCCATTAGTCCATGTCTCATCGATGTATTGGACGATGACTAGGGACTCAGAGATAGGCTTGTCGCCGTGAATGAGAACTGGGATTTTCTTATGAACAGGGTTGGATATAAGGAGAAGGTCACTTTTATTGGACATATCCTCTTGAATAAACTCATAGGCCACAGACTTAACATTAAGGGCAATTACAACTCTAATTACAACTGGACTTGCCTGTATACCTAGAACCTAAACATTACTTGCTGCCATGAGTAAATGTTCTTGATAATTACTTATTTACTTGGTGGTTTTATATGAAATGAAGCTAACTGCTAATCAAGTATTTATATGCTTTGGCAACATAGCAATTCGCGCTGAGGTTGGTATAACTAATGCCAAATACTTGTTTAACTTGGCATATTCGAATAACTTAGCATAAGTAGAATACTAAGATGACTTTTTTTTTTTGTTTTCAAACAAGGAAGCAATTGATTTGGACTGTTTAGTACTAAGATGACTTTGACAAGGTCACACAGCATTGCTGGCCTATGGCATATGGTTTCATCAGATATAACATACAACGAAACGATTCTAACTACAAGACATATCATTTATTAATATGTAGGAATGTCAAACAAGGAGTGTTTGTTTCATTCATTAATAAGATCAAACTTCTTTTATTCTCAAATATTTTAAACAAGATCTAGGACCAAATCATCCCTTCCAACGGAGGGGACCTAAGACACCCTTTACTTAATAGGCACAGGCAAAGAAATCAGCAACATTATTTATTTGAAGTAGCTTTCTTCAAATTATAATACTTCCGATAAACTTCGGCAAGTTTCTCAGGCTCTGGAATGAAATCCTTTACAACTTTGTCTGAGAAAAATCTCTCACCCCATTCTGCTAGGCTAGGCATCTTGGTTTCATCTAGTATCTTCATTTCATCCATTATCTCTTGTGCCTTTACCCATCCTAGTAAACTCCCAAGAACAATGTCAAGGTAACCAATGCTATCGCCACCAAAGAAAGGTTTACCTTTGCTGATCTTGATATAAGCTTCCTCCAGCAGCTTATTCCCTTCAGATATTTTCTCCAGCACTGCTTCCTTTCCTTCCGCTTTCCTAAACTCCAGTGCCAATGGAAACCACTGCAACCATAATCTTAGGATTTAATTGAGAATTCCAGTACACAAATTGATTTTCAAGAAACGGAAAGGGGGAAACCAAGAACAAACTTTGATGAACTTAACTATTAGTCCAATCGACATTTCAAGTTTGGTAAAGTGCAGCTACTTTAATGTGTGACAAGAAATAGTTGAGTGACGTTACTGTTATAGTTAGTAAAAGTCAGTGATTATTCGTGAAATATCATAGAGTTTAAATACGAGTCCAAACTATAATTAATGAGCAAGATGAAACAAAAGAAAGATAATTTTATTGAATGACTATAAACTTAATATATACACAAGCTTACTATAAACTTAATATATACACAAGCCTATAACAGAGTTACTGAGATAGTACTCCTTCTATAGTGGAACAAACCAGAAATCAAGGAACTAAATAACAAACTCCTATAATATTGGAAACTAGATAAATTTAAATATAAGCTACAGTAAATTACAATTAACAACAGTAAATACTATTATGTGCTAATACACCCCCCTCAAGGTAGATGGTGTGCAACAACACCTAGCTTGGACAGATGACGATGGAAGGACTCTTTTGGAAGTGGCTTGGTGAGAGCATCAGCCAACTGGTCGGAACTAGGAATGTGCTTGAAAACAAGACGCTTATCATGAACCTGTTGGCGAACATAGTGGAAATCAACAGCTATATGCTTCATGCGGCTGTGAAGAATATTGTTCTCACATAAATAGGTGACACCGAGGTTGTCACAAAAGATTGTTGGAGGTGTGGAGATATTCACATGAAGTTCTCTGAGAAGATTTTTTACCCAAGTGATCTCTTCAACAGCACTAGCAACAGCCCGATATTCTGCTTCAGTGGATGAGCGAGCAATAGTGCGTTGTTTTTTTAAGGACCAACTAACTGGAGTAAGGCCAAGAAATATAATATAACCAGTGGTGGAACTTCGATCAATAAGGTTGCCGGCCCAGTCAGCATCAGAAAAAACAGAGAGATTAAGACTTGTGGTAGGAGATATTTGAAGGCCATAGTTAGCAGTACTTTTGAGATAACGAATGAGTCGCTTGACAGCCTTCCAATGAGTTTCAGACGGAGCATGCATGAATTGAGATAATTTGTTCACCGAGTAAGAAACATCAGGCATGGTAAAAGACAAGTATTGCAACTTGCCAATTACTTTCCTATATTCTGTAGCGTCATGAGATGGAGTACCATCATTTAGCAACAGACTTTGAGAAGAACTCATGGGCGTGGAAACACCTTTGCAGTCCTGCATCAGAAGGTCATGGAGAAGATCTGAAACATACTTTGCTTGTGAGAGAAATAGGCCTTTGGCATTTCGATGAACCTCAACTTCAAGAAAGTAGGATAAAGGGCCAAGATCTTTAAGTGAAAAACGGGAGGCCAACGAAGAGATAACCTGATGAACCATTAAAGAAATGTTTCCTGTAAGGATGATGTCGTCTACGTAGACCAAAATATACACAACACTATTAGAGTCACGCCGAACAAAGAGAGACGGGTCCGAGTGAGACTTAACAAACCCCATATAGAAAAGATAGGATGTCAGTTCATTGTACCAAGCGCGGGGGGCTTGCTTGAGACCATAAATGGCTTTACGCAAACGACAAACATGTGAAGGATAAGCTGTATTCTCAAATACAAGTGGTTGGTTCATGAAAACCTCTTCTTCAAGTGTGCCTTGTAAAAAAGCATTGTTGACGTCTAACTGATGTAAGACCCAATTTCGCTGAACTGCAAGTGAAAGAACAACACGAATAGTTGTGGGTTTGACAACCGGACTGAACATGCAGTGATAGTCGAGACCCGGTCGCTGAGTAAACCCTTTGGCAACCAGACGAGCTTTGTACTTGTCAATCGAACCATCTGCCTTCTTTTTGATCCTGTAAATCCACTTACAATCAACAACATTCTTATTAGAATCTCGAGGAACCAACTCCCAGGTTTGATTCTGAATTAACGTATCAAATTCAGCTTTCATAGCTGACCTCCACTCTAGGTGCTTTTGAGCCTACTTGAAGGTATGAGGGGTAACATCAGCAGAAAGCTGGACAAGGTAATTGAATGGTTTCTTGGGACAGAAAATATTGTTCTGTGATCGTGTCATTGGACGGGTTGAATGAGGAGGTGGAGGCGGGGGCAGAGGCGGAGGAGGAGAAGTATGTGGAGGTGGTGAATGAGAGGGCAAGTTTGTTGGTTGTGCAGGAGAAGTTGTACAAGTAGGTGGTAGGTTTTGATTTTTGTTTCTACGTTGGTAGGTGATAATATGGGGAGTTGGATTATTTGCAGGGATAAGGGATTGAGGTTGCTGCAAAGAAGCAGGGAAAGGACAAGGCAGAGAAAGTGAATTACCTGAACCCGTGGAATGCGCATGATTCTGGCCAGAGGAGACGGACTCACTAGTTTGGCCACTGGTACAATTATCTCGAACTAGTAGAGGAGAAGGAAGTGGAGAAATATGAGGAGTTTGAATTGGAGAATGAGTAGGAGTGTTATCAGAAACTTCCCACATTGGTGTAAAATACTTATCTTTTAACTGCGAGAATATTGTTTGAAACGGAAAAATATTTTCAAAATTTTTTACATCTCTTGAGATATAAAGTTTAGATTTAGTGGGATCAAGACATTGGTGTGCATAATGAACCTGAGAAAAATCTAAATAGACACATGGAGTTGACCTAGGCTCAAGTTTATGTTTAGTGTAAGGTTTAAGCCATGGATAACATAGACAACCAAAAGTTCTAAGTGAATCATAACTGGGTGTTACACCAAATAATTTTTCAAATGGTGATTTATTGTTTAGAAGTTGTGTGGGGAGTCGATTAATTAGATAGACAGCGTGTTGACAAGCGAACGACCAAAAATGTAAAGGTAATGATGCCTCATGTAAAAGAGTTTTGGCAGTTTCAACAATATGCCTATGACGATGCTCAGCTATGGCCACTCTTTGTGGTGTATAAGGAGGTGATACAAGGTGTTCGATTTCGTTTGAATGGAGATATGTATCAAGACCTTTGTATTCACCTCCTCCATCAGTATAAAGAGAGACAATTTTCTTTTTGAAAAAGTTTTCCACTAAGGGATGAAACTTGGAAAAAATGTCTAGCACTTCATGTTTATTTTTAAGAGTGTACAACCAAATATATTTGGTGTACTGGTCAATAAAGACACAGTAATATCGTTTTTTATCAATGGAAAAGACGGGTGATGGACCCCATAAGTCTCTAAAAAGAATCTGTAGTGGAGCAGTACTAATTAGAGACAAACAATTGAATGAAAAACGTTAAACTTTATTTGAACAACAAGAATTACATAAAGTAAACTTGGCTGTTGATGAAACTGGTAGAGAAAATCTATTCAAAACACAGTTCAAGATTTTTGAGTGGGGATGGCCAAGGCGACGATGCCAGATTTGACGAGGAATCTTTGTAGAGGCAAGTTGAACAGTAGACTTATTAACAGTGAAGTTGGGCCATTCATAGAGTTCGTTCCTATTCCGACCGGATACCAGCGGAGTCCGCGTTTTCAAGTCCTTCACAGAGAAAAAAATGGAAAAAATTCAATTGAGGTCAAATTATCTTGACAAAATTTTGACACAGAGACAATGTTTTGTTTGATAGCAGGTGCACACAAAGTATCAGTTAGTTTGAAAGCATTATTTGATGCAACTAATTTAGTAGAACCAAGGTGAGTAATTGAGATTTTTTTACCATCGCCCATAGCTATTCCTTCTGGACCATTATATTCTTCAAGATTAGTAGGCTCTGTGGTGACATGATGAGTAGACCGGAGTCAACAATCCATTGGTTGGGTGTAGCTTGCATACCTGAAAGAAAATTTGCCTTTGCCTCTAAATGATTATGAGACTGTGACCTACAAACATTTGCAGTGTGACCTTGTCTATTGCATAACTGACAGTGAACAGAGTTATTGATGTAACGTCCTTGAGAAGGCGCATTAGTACGATTGTTGTAACGCCATTGTGAGTTGTTGTTGGGTCGACGAGCACTGCGATTATTGGAATTGGTGGATCTGTTGTGAGTTACCATAGCAGCAGTAATTGGTGTTATTTCCTTCTTCACTTCTTCATGTTTGAGAAAGAGCTCATGATCAATCAGTTTGGCATATAGCTCCTCATAAGAGATGATGGAATCTCTTGCTCAGATTGCAGCGGAAATCTCACGAAAATCTGGCCCTAGGCCACTCAGAATTTTCACAATCAACTCATCATTGGAGATTGAAGCACCGGCAGTGGCAAGCTCGTTGCAGAGAGAGCGCACTTCATGGAGATATTCGACGACTGGGCGAGAGTCCTTGGACAATCGTGCAAGTTGATCGCGAAGGCTAAAGACTCGCGTTTGGGACTTGTTGGCGTAAGCCATATGGAGCGAGTCCCAGGCAAGTTTAGCAGTGGAGGCATCAGCCACAGTTGCGGCTATTGTTGAATCGACATAAGCCATTATGGCATTCTGGATCAACTGATCTTGACGGAACCAAATGTTGTAGTTTGGATTCTCCACTTGCCTATCATTTTGTATGATAGTTGTCAAAGGAGTGGGAGAAGAACCGTCAAGATGACCGAACAGATTGTACCCACGCATGAGCATGGAAATCTGGGCTTTCCATGTCGCAAAGTTATGGCTGCCAACAAGCTTTATCGGCAGCTGCGACACAGGATTGAACTGAATAATAACACTAGAGTTGCTGCTAGTGGAGTCAGCATTTGTTACATTGAGAGCCATTTTAAGTGCGTGTCGGTGGTGGTAGTCAGAGGATCGAAAAAAAAGCTCGTGAGAGTCTAGGAGACTGCTCTGATACCATATAATTAATGAGCAAGATGAAACAAAAGAAAGATGATTTTATTGAATGACTATAAACTCAATATATACACAAGCCTATAACAGAGTTACTGAGATAGTACTCCTTCTATAGTGGAACAAACCAGAAATCAAGGAACTAAATAACAAACTCCTATAATATTGGAAACTAGATAAATTTAAATATAAGCTACAGTAAATTACAATTAACAACAGTAAATACTATTATGTGCTAATACAAACAAATTAAAAAGCTTTAAATTTAGGATGTGGTATCTAACAAGTATAAAATAAGTCTTACCTTTTCATCAATATAGGCTGCCCAAAACCGTGCTATAGCACGACCATAGGGATCAGAAGGAAGAATGGAGGGAGCACTCGGCCAAGCTTCATCGATGTACTGAATGATGACAAGGGACTCACAGATAGGCTTTTCATCATGGAATAAGACTGGGATTTTCTTGTAAACAGGGTTGGATTTGAGGAGCAGCTCACTTTTGGGTAACAAAGTTTCTTGTATAAACACAGGATCAATAGACTTTATTTTGAGGGCTATTTCAACCCGGTTCACGAAAGGGCTTGCCCATACTCCTAGTAGCTTTACATTACCTGCTGCCATGGCTAACTTCCTCGACAACTAATATTGAAGGAATGACTAATGAGCAGAATCATCACTCTTATAACAGATATCAGTCAGCATTTGATGCCTTTTGCACCTAAGTGCTTTCCAGTAAATTATGCCGGTTTGTCCTTGCAACCAAATAAACAATGTAGGTTGGCACAACATGTGGTACAAGGTTTTCATATTGATGTAAAATACCAACAACATTTTTGGCATCTTCTTCAGCCGCTTTCTATATTGCTGCCTCTTCTGATTCCTCTGCCTTCATATGATAAACTATGCAAGATAAGAAACGACTAATCACCAAGAGAAAGAGAGAAGGAATCGAGGGTACCAAACTTCATGTTAAAATTCTTATTGGACTAGTGACTTTGCTTGGATCATACGCATTATTCTTCACGTGGTCTCAACATCTCCACAACCTGATACATAAAGATACTTCAAATTGTTACAATATTCAATACTACACTTTAGATTTTTCATGGAATCAGAATCGTCCATTAGATAATCCAAATAATATCTCAAATTGATTTAGCTAACGGTCATAGATGCTGCCAAAATGTGAGGAGGGCATGGGGTTTGTTTAACTTTTCAGTCTGTTAAGTTAGTTTTATCTTGTTGGAGAAAGCTTCTAGGAAGAAACAGATGTCCTTTTGTGAATCGGGTTCAAATGGCTCTTAGCTTGAAGTCCATCGACCATGAATTCATTGAAGAGGATCCGTTCAAGAAAAGTGAGCTTCTTCTCAAATCAAACCCTGTTAGTAAGAAAGTCCCAGTTCTCTTCCATGCTGAAAAGCCTATCTGTGAGTCTCTCCTCATCGTGCAATACATCAATGAAGCTTGGCCTAATAACCCCTCCATCCTTCCTTCGGATCCTTATGAACATTCCATTGCCCGGTTTTGGGCAGCCTATATTGATGAAAAAGTAAGTATTTATTCTACAAACATCCTATTTTACTTATTTTTCTTTTTGATTTTTGCTATTTGAGTCCAAGTAGAGGTTTTTATCTTCATAACTTTCCTGCTGAAGCTACAAAAGATTTTGATGTGAAGTTGCAAGCAGGTCCTTATTTGAGTTCAGATGTATAGTTTTTTCCTGATCATGTAGATAATTATCTTGTCATCTAAATCAAGAAAGTTGTATGCAGTGGTTTCCTTTAACAGCAGAGTATAGGAAGGCTGAAGGAGAAGAAGCAAAGGCAGCGGCGAGAGACAAATTGGTTGAAGGGACATTGCTGCTAGAGGAAGCTTTCATCAATTGTAGCACAGGCAAATCTTTCTTTGGTGGAGATAACATCGGTTACCTTGACATTGTTCTTGGGAGTTTATTGGGATGGCTTAAAGCTGAAGAGATTTTGACTTCCACAAAAATATTTGATGAAACCAAGATTCCTCAATTAGTGGCATGGACTGAAAGATTTTTTGCAGACAAAGCAGTGAAGGATTTCATCCCAGAATCTGAGAAACTTGCAGAAGGTTTCAAGAAGTTTGAGTTACTAAAAAGCTGCCTCAAACACAAACTAAGGGTACTTTAAATGGAGTAGTATGTGTAGAAACTTGATCCTGCTTCTATGAATGTACTTGAATAACACAGCCAATTCAAAAGGCTTTACAAGATCTAATTCGACAAATTGGAAATGATCGCTATTCCTATGCATTACTGAATAAGATTGTGTTTTATTCTTTAGAACTGACATGTGTAGAACAACTTGATCAAGCCCCAGAACAATATCTTGGTAATTTTATAGTTACAAAGTACAAACACCAAAGCATTATGCAGATAGCAATAACATAAATATTTGATTATCATAGGATAAGATTAAAAGAGAAGTACTAAAACACTAACTTTGTTAGGATCGGGCACCCGGGTAGTGCGGAATTTAGCCAAACAACGGTATAATGACAATAGCAAAGACAATGGAAGTTGATAACAACGGCAATTAAAGCATATAAAGAAGACACAAATTTAACGTGGTTCGGTCAAAGTGACCTACGTTCATTAGCGGAGAGGAGCAATTTCACTATACAAATAAGAGTACAAAAGAGAGTACAAAATTAGATTAAACACTCTAATTAATCCCAAATACCCTAAGAGAATAACCTCACAAGATCACTCCAAAGAAAGAGTTCACACAAATGCTTCCCAACACTAACTATCATACAAAACACTCTTAATAAAGGAGGAAAGGAAGAAACAAGAAATGAAGACTCAAGTCTTGTTGTGTGTCTAAAATGAACTAATGGTCTTCCCTTTTATAGGCAAAAAAGTCTTGGCATCTTAGATGTAAAAGAAAAGATACAACTTGTACAAATGATGTCCACTACACAATGCAATATTTTTGGGTCCCAAAGAATATTGCCAACAAAGTCTACACTTTGCAAAGATGTTTATGCTTATGTGAGATGGACTCTATTAGACAAAATATTGGTCATAATTACAAATCTCCACTTTGGCCTAATTTTGGTTGATATAGTAAGTTTTCTTGTCTAATACCGAAACTGTAGTAGGACCTATAACAGTGGAGCCCAATAAAGTATACAACGAACCAGATCTGTGTGCTTTCATGATCACAAAAGCACATTGAAAAGTTTTTAGAACTCCACCTTCACCAGTGAATTTGCACCTAAGGGATTCTAAAGTGCCCAAGAGATGAGATTTTTCTTCAACTCAGAAACATATCTAACATCGGTGAGAGTTCTCACCACACCATCGTGCATTCTGATCCGAATTGTATCTTTGCCAATAACGTTACAAGTAACATAGTTACCCAGTTGGATAAATCCACCTGTAACTGAATCATATGTAGAAAGCAAGTCCCTTCTAGGGTACATATGATATGAACAACCGGAATCTAAAATCCACTCATTGTCTATTCTGAAACTAGTTTCAGTTGCTAAAAATATAGTTCCCTCAATCTCATCAGTTGCTATACTAGCTTCGGAGATGTCAGTATTTTTGTGCTCATTTTTTCTTTCTTTATGCTTTTCTTTATTTTTTAGTTTATAGCATTCAGAGATAATGTGACATTTCTTATGACAATAGCGACACTCTAAATTATTGTATCTGGATATAGAGTTAAATTTTCCCCTAACAAACAAGTCAACTTCCGCTTGAGTTCTACTAGCTTCCCAGTAATATCACTATCTATCTGCTCTTTTGATTTTAAGATATATTTAATATCCTTATAAGAGATATTATATTTTGCATAAAGCATAGTATCTCTTTGGCTGTGGTTTCTACAGAAACTTCACGTAAAACCTCATTTGAGAGATTTAAGATGATACCTGATTTTACCTTTTTTATCTATAATGGCAAACTATTCGTTCGTCATTTTATCCGGATTCTTCTCCTTTCCTTGCAACGCCAAGTCTAAGCCATCCTGAATTATGATAGCTTCCATTTTTAATTGTCACATTCCGAAGTTTGCACTTCAGTCAAATTTCTCAACATAAGACTTTGTTAGAGTCATTTTGGCTATTTAAACTAACCCGGTTAGATCTGGCTCTGATACCAATTTGTTAGGATCGGGAACCCGGGTAGTGCGGAATTTTTCCAAACAACGGTATAATGACAATAGCAAAGACAATGGAAGTTGATAACAACGACAATTAAAGCATATAAAGAGGACATAAATTTAACGTGGTTCGGTCAAAGTGACCTACGTTCATTGGCGGAGAGTAGCAATTTCACTATACCAATAAGAGTACAAAAGAGAGTACAAAATTAGAGTAAACACTCTAATTAATTCCCAAATACCCTAAAAGAATAACCTCACAAGATCACTCCAAAGAAAGGGTTCACACAAGTGCTTTCCAACACTAACTCTCATACAAAACACTCTTAATAAAGGAGGAAAGGAAAAACAAGAAATGAAGAATCAAGTCATGTTGGTGTGTCTAAAATGAATTAACGGCCTTCCCTTTTATAAGCAAAAAAGTCTTGGCCTCTTAGGTATAAAAGAAGAGATACAACTTGTGCAAATAATGTCCACCACACAATGCAATAGTTTTTGGTCCCAAAAAATATTGCCAACAAAGTTTACACTTTGCAAAGATGCTTATGATTACGTGAGATGGACTCCATTAATCAAAATATTGGCCATAATTACAAACTTCATGGTGGCATTATGCTGGAAGCGTCGTAGAAGAGAACAACAACAAAAAAAGATGAGAGAAAAATTAAGGATGTAGTTTTGGAGTTTTATGGGCTATAACACGCCTTTACGAAGAAAAAGATGCCAAAAAACTTGTTGGTTATTTTAAGTCAAATTAAAAACCTCGTACCACATGTTCTCAACTACATTGTTTATTTGGCAACAAGGATAAACTGGCATATTTTGCAAGATAGCACTTATGATCAAGAAGCATCAAATACTGAAGAAATTCAAAATAAGAGTGCTCAACTCTCTGCTCATTAGCAATGGCAGCAAATAATGTAAAGCTTCTGGGATTATGGGAAAGTCCTTTCATGAACCCGGTCAAATAGCCCTCAAAATGAAGTCTTTTGAGTAGGAGTATTTTCATGAGGATTTGATTACAAAAAGTGAGCTCCTCCTCAAATTCAACCCTGTTTACGAGAAAATCTCAGTCCTAATCCACGATTAAAAGCCTATATGTGAATCCCTTGTCATCCTTCAGTACATCTATGAAGCTTGGCCGAATGGTCCCTCTATTATTACTTCTGATCCTTATGATGGTGCCATAGCGGGGTTTTGGGCAGCCTAAATAAGGACTTGTTTCATATCACATCACATGTTACAAAACTTGACATGTTGTTTGGACTAGTACATAAGTTAGCGTCTATCGAAGTTTCCTCTTGTTTTCCCCTTTCATCTTCTTGAAATCATTGTTTATATTGGAATTTTCCTTAGAAGGAAAGGAGGCAAAGGGGAACACTGCTAGAGAAACTAACTGAAGAGGATTTGCTGCTGGAGGAAGTTTTTATCAAGATCAGCAAAGCTAAACCTTTTTTTATGTTGAGATAGCATTGGTTACCTTGACATTATTCTAGGGAGTTTCCTGTGTTGGGTGAAAGCAGAAGACATAATGGCTGAAATGAAGATACTAGACAAAACCAAGACGCCTAGCCTAGTAGAATGGTATGAGGAATTTTGCTCAGACAATGTTGTAGAGGATATCAATCCAGACCTGAGAAACTTGTGGAAATTTATTGGAAGTATCAGGAGAAGAATAAAGAAAGCTACTTCAAGTGTGTCTGAGAAAAGTGAGCTGCTCCTAGAAAGACATACTGTAATCGTAGTCCTTTATAGGCCCCATTTGCAATAGAAGCAGTTTTAAAATATACTTACCAAAAAATGGCTGTACAAATGGTAAAATTCCTAGGAAGGCTTCAATTGAATAATGTATCATAGTCTTTCTTAACCCCCACTTGCTACAGTTTAAAATATGTGAAAAATGGCTCATCTTCTGCAACTTGTGAAAATGCACCTATGATGTTTTACAACATCTGTGAAATGTAGTACTCTATTACATTGCTGGTTGCCATAGCCAACTAATGAACTAGAAAAAAAAGCAATTTAACACAGAATTAAGCACTCGTTTTATGATGGTCTAATGGTCATAGACAGCATTGGAATCTACAATGTCGACCTCTTCAGATAAACAATGTAGGACTCAACAAGATTCTCTTTGCCGGCAAAAACAATATTAAGCACTATTGCAGACAAAGTAATCATAAAGATGGCAAGCTGTATCTCTATATGTGTCATGAATCTAGCCACTTTTTCAATTTTGGCCTATAGTTTCTCACAACATTAGCGAATCACAAGATGAGTGGTATCGGAATCTTCTATTATAATTGGATAAAAACAAGCATTCTACAGACATAATGAAATCAGCATCACAAGAGTTAATTCATTCTCCTAACTTAAAATGTGAGATGAAACCAAGTTAATGTTCTCTGCTGCTTAAGGCACCCCATCAGGATTTTCCATACATTTCCGCGCTGTTATTGTCAGTCAGTTCCTGAATTCAGTTCGGTATACACCATTTTTCAGTTTCAAAAACTGAAACAAACATCAAATAGGCACCATTTAGAATTAATCAACACATACTAGTTCTTGGCTTCACGTACTCATTTCTGAATAGTTAATTTATTACATAATTTAGACTCTTTCAAAGACCAAATGTTGTTCTCATATGTCATCTTAGCTAGAGATTGAAAATAGATATCAACACCTGAAAGTCTAAACAAATCTTGAAAGAAGACAACCATACAATTTTAGCTAGATGCTTGGGCTCTAATTTTGGCCAGAATGACCTTAGCAGCCTCAGCAAGCTTATCAGTTGCAGGCATGACATCTTTGACAGCACTATCTGCACAAAAATCTTCAGCCCATTTGTATAAACCTGGAGTCTTGGCTTCATCAAGCAGCTTTATGTTGTTCATTTTCTCAGTCACCCTCA
This sequence comes from Nicotiana otophora, assembly GCA_000715115.1. Taxonomy (NCBI): domain Eukaryota; kingdom Viridiplantae; phylum Streptophyta; class Magnoliopsida; order Solanales; family Solanaceae; genus Nicotiana; species Nicotiana otophora. Next base: position 438,189 of record AWOL01S0003497.1, read on the forward strand.
TCCAACCCAAGAAGCAGCCAAGGGCAATGTCCAAGTATCCGATTTTGTCTGCACCAAAGAACTTCTTGCCTTTGCTGCAATTCTTGAAGGCATCTTCCAATAACACCAGACCTTCCACCACCGGTTCCATTGCTGCCTTTTGTGCATCCTCCCCTTGGGCTGCCGCTAAGCCACGCATCGCTGGAAACCACTGCAGCATCAATTAAAATGTCAGTACTACACTCAAGAATTCTAAGGGGATTTCCAAATTACAAAAATGTCAATTTGAGAATTGAACCTACCACCTAGCAATTATTAAGCCACCTTGTTACTGCACTACAAACTTCCACATGTCAAAAGAAATCAACAATTTATATGTAAAAAAGAGATTATTTTTTACCGTATTTGTGCAGTACAATTACCCAACATAGGGGATTCAATTGAACCCCTTCCAATACATGTAGTTCCGCCCCAAAATACAATTGCAACTGATAAAGAAAACATGAACCCCACAAGGAATCCAATATTTTGCTTATCTAAATGAAATGCAAAGCATACTACTGTCTACTGCAAGTGTTCATCGTTTTTTCTCTCTTTTTCAAAATGTACCAAGTGGTTCATAAACCACTAACATATTTGATGCGACTAGTTTTTACTGCTTTTTCTCATTATACTGTGATTACTAAAATGGATATACAAAATATTTACTGCATTTTTGGAAGTCATTATCATGTTAATTGCTCAAGAGTCGTGATTAACAACCTAAGAGTCCACAAGATACCTACATTATAGATGTTATTATCATGTTAATTGTTCAACAGTCACAACTATTACACACACATAAAGATGAAAAATTGAGCACACCTTATCGTCGATATAAGTGGCCCAAAAGCGAGCAATAGCACGATCATAAGGATCAGAAGGGAGAATAGAGGGACCAGAATTCCAAACTTCATCAATATACTGAACAATAATGAGAGATTCAGAAATGGGCTTTCCGTCATGAATTAGAACTGGGATTTTCTTGTAAACTGGGTTTGATTTAAGGAGTAGTTCACTTTTAGAACCAAATTGTTCCTCCAAAATATCATAGGCCACAGATTTGATGTTAAGAGCAATACGGGGCCTCATAACATATGGACTAGGCCATGCTCCTAATACTTTCACATCATTTCCAGCCATGATATATCAAAGCAAAATATCAGAAACAGAAGAGATTCAGTTGAATGAGAGGAAATAAAGAAGCTAAGGTAAAGGTGGGAGGTTTTGACCAATATTCTGGATTATCTAGCTAGATCTATTTTGGTCTCTCAAATATCATTCTCAGCATATTTAGTCCCTTAAGTATGTTAAAGTGCAACATCTTTAGTCTCACTGACAGAGGTTTTGACCGATATTGTACCTTATCTTTGAGGGTGAGTCTATTTTGATTCCTCAAATATAACCCTGAGCATATTTAGTCCATTAAGTATGCTAAAGTGGAGCACCTTTAGTCTCACTGACACAATATATTCAAAAACTAACGGTGTTACCGAACTCTAATTCATAAAGCAAATCTTCTGCTCTAAAGCAAAATATTTCCTCTCATTTTATTGGATAATGTAAATTATCACTTTCATTCCTCATTTTTAGATAATGCCTTCTAAAATTTTGATCTTGAATATATCTCATTATGTGCCAGTTTTCAATGAGAAAATGATACTGTATAACCGCTGTTAAAATAATAGCCGAAAAAATATATAAAATTTATAAATTGTTTTGTGTATATATATATACATTTAAAATTTTCGGTTGATTTTTCCAAAAAGAAAAATTAAAATTTGAAAAAAATAGAGCTGTCAGGATCACTTTTAGGCATATTATTGAAGCAAACGAATAACCAGGTTGTATTATCATTTTTAGCCCGTGCCAAAAACTATTTACATCTGGTAGCGGAATAAGTATATAAAGTTGGTATATTTTTTGTATATTAACATACAAAAAAATTTAAAAAGAAATATATATATATATATATATATATATATATATATATAAAATATATACA
>AWOL01S0003497.1:440832-457370 GCA_000715115.1 Nicotiana otophora
AATAAGTATATAAAGTTGGTATATTTTTTGTATATTAACATACAAAAAAAATTAAAAAGAAATATATATATATATATATATATATATAATATACAAATTTTATACATTTTTCGGCTATTATTTTAACAGCGGTTATACATTGTCATTTTCTCATTGAAAACTGGCACAGAATGGGATATATTCAAGATCAAAATTTTAGAAGACATTATCTAAAAATGAGGAATTAAAGTGATAATTTGCATTATCTAATAAAATGAGAGGAAACATTTTGCTTTAGAGCAGAAGATTTGCTTTATGAATCAGAGTTGGGTAACACCGTTAGTTTTTGAATATATTGTGTCAGTGAGACTAAAGGTGCTCCACTTTAGCATACTTAAGGGACTAAATATGCTCAGGGTTATATTTGAGGGACCAAAATAAACCTACCCTCAAAGATAAGGGACAATATTGGTCAAAACCTCTGTCAGTGAGACTAAAGATGCTCCACTTTAGCATACTTAAAGGACTAAATATGCTCAGGGTTATATTTGAGGGATCAAAATAGACATACCCTCAAAGATAAGGGACAATATTGGTCAAAACCTCTAAAGGTGGTGTTTCTTAAGTGTTGGAGATATAAATAGTGGTGGGGGCAATGGCAAAGGGAAGATGAGAAATTAAAGTCTTTACCAGCTTGTTTGGATAGTTGTTAGTTGTTTGATACTTTTTAAATAGAATATTGTTTTGTTTGTTTCTTAAATTTTATTGTATTGATTTGGTGTGGTCGCGTTTTTAGTTTATTTTTTTCTCTCATCTTGCCTTCCTTATTATTAAATATTTCTATTTTATCCTTTACCTTACCTATTTATATAACAATTATATTTCGTATCTTACTTTTTCTTTATAATATTGCAAATTTATTCTTCATATTGTTGGTATATGACATCCTGAAATAATGACAAACAATACGATATATCTAAATATTATATAAATCAAAATGATACAGTATAATATAATATAATACTATACATACATTATAAAACGATAAATAACAAAAATATAGTGTAAATAGTGGATTGTGAAGTTGGTACGGTGTGTGGGTAATTAGAACAATTTTAAGAGGTATAGGTAGGAGGTAAAAGTTAGGAGAGCACTTTATAGTTTCTCGAAATTAAGTGCAATATTGTTTTTCTATTTATTGTTAGATTCTGTCTGACCATGCAAAATTGTCGACAATACTTTACTAATTTGCTACATTTCCTAGTTTCTCTATTTTTTCAAGTTCTTACTTATATTTGAGACACTTATTATGTTTAAAAATTATGATAAAATTTAATTGAATAAATTAAAGCCCTAACCATAGTTAAAATATTTATTTCCTTCTTTATTCATTTCCAAATAATATTCTTTACAATCCCATAATTATAGCTACACATTATCTAACATTCCTTCTCTCTTTCTTGTAGTAGTTTTCTTTCCAGGTGTTAATTATTTTTCACTTCTACAAAATCTTCTTGCATTCTCATTAAAAAAATAATAATAATAATAATAGAAGTAAATTCCACCATGTGACAATAAAAATTAAAGAACAGTACAAATCCATTTTGAGGCTCAACTTGAGTTGCCATTTCTCTGTTATTTTGTATTTTCCTCAACATAGATTTGTACCGTTCTTTAATTTTTATTGTCAAATGTTGGAATTTACTTCTAATATTTTTTTTTATTTTTTTAATGAGAGTACAAGAAGATATTTTAGAAGTGAAAAGAAAAATTAACTCGCGAAAAAATAATTACTACAAAAATAGAGAAGGAATATTAGATAATCTTATATATCACCACACAACAACTTGAATAAAGCAACATGTTATAGTTTATAAGGTAACATCTCAAAAAGCAAAGAATAAGAGCAGTAATGAGCAAAAATAGAGGGAAAAGAGTAGTAGAATTATAGCAAGTTCACCATTAAAAGAGACAAAAGATATTATTTGAAAATAAATAAAAGAAGAAATTGAATACTTTAACCATGATTAGTGTTTTAATTTATTTAATTAAATCTCATCCATTAATTTTTAATCATGACAAATGTCTCAAATCCAAGTAAGAACTTGAAGAAATGGAAAGACTAAGAAATGGAGGGGAGTTGGATCCCTACTTTCGCAATAGAAACAACAACAACAACAACAACTCAGTATAATCCCACTAGTGGGGTATGGGGAGGGTAGTGTGTACGCAGACCTTACCCCTACCCTGGGGTAGAGAGACTGTTTCCAATAGACCCTCGGCATTCTTCCCTCCAAGAACTCCCCACCTTGCTCTTGGGGTGACTCGAACTCACAACCTCTTTGTTGGAAGTGGAGGTTGCTTACCATCAGAGCAACCCACCTTGTCTAAAGAGTATTTCCTATTTGGCCAGCGAGATTATTATCATTATTCGAATTTTAATAATGATAAAAATGTTAAGCGACTTTTTCGTTAGCCTAAAGTTTTGGCGACGAAATTTATTAGGAGAGTTGTAGTCTTAGTGATCAATAGAGAGAAAATTATTATTCCTAAATATTTTTTTTTTATTTGTCAAAGTTTTGATAAGTAAAGTTACGGATACTAGAAAGTAGAGGTGGATATAATGTAAAGGTATGTTCCACTATACTCAATATTTTTTGATACATAATATAAATAATACGTATGTAAAAAGTCAATAAACTTTAAAAAGACTTACATTATAAACCTAATTTTAAAAGTATAATAGGTTCATTGATTAAAAAAATCTAAAGTAAACCCATTAAATTAAAATTTTAAATTTGCCTCAGTTTGAAAATAGCATATGTATTTAATTAAATAGTCGAGATATACGGAACCACAGCTATATAAGAAAAAGATATTCTCTCATTCGCAATTTATTGGGCTCTCTTTTTATTAGTCGGTCCCCCAAAAAATTATTAGCTTTCTTTTAGAAATAATTTATACTTTATTTTAAACTATATTTAAAAGTTTTTATTTTTTTTAATTTGGTAGCGAATTAAATACCGCCACATCTGGGATGGAAGGAATACAAGCAAATGGATTGTAGAAAAATGGAGGTTGTTAAGCTTCATGGCCAAGAACTGACCACGTTAGCGTTAAAACTTCTTCCCCTGTGATTTTTTTCTAAAAGAAGTGGGACCTGAATATATCACAGTTAAGTTGATGACAGTTTGTAATTCTATATTTAAAACTATATTGGAATTAATACATTTAATAATTTTCTGAAGAATAATTTATTCCAGTCGCATCTTGCTCAAAAGAATAGATAAATTAACTTTCATAAAATAGATATATTGTGCTCAATAAAATTGAATCTTGGATATATCAAAAGAACATAAAACGAAAGAGTTTGGCACGGCCACACGAGAGTACTTATTCATTTCTAGTGTTCACATCAAACCAATCAACTAAACCAAAAGAATCAAAACTCTAAGGGGGTCGTTTGGTTTGAATATATGTTATATTAGTATAAATTATGTTGGGGTCAGTTATTATCTATTGTTTGGTATGTTGTATTAAAAATGACATTTGCATAATTTTTAAGAAGAAGATATAAGTTAACCCGGCACTAATTACCCCATCCCCTACAAGGTATAAGTTATTCCGGTATTAATTTTAATCCCGGAATAATTTATCCCAGGTTTACTAACCAAACAAAGTATTAATATTAAATTTTTATCCCAACACTATTTATACTTATACCTCATACCAAACGACCCATAAGTGAGAATATTTATCTAATCATGATTAAGCAGCAAAACACTTAAAGTAAATTATGTATCTTGCGTTTATTTGTTTGGTGCAAATATGAGTGTGAGTAAGTTTTCTCCGATCACACAAGGAACCGTGAAAGACTACCATTCATGGCCTAATTAATTTCAATGTAAAGTTTGAATGTGGCGCTCAGTTTTGCGCCACCCATTGAATTTGTACCCACTTTTAAATTTTTTTTAATTGATATCTAATTTTTAGGTAACTTCACATACATACATTTTTCTTGTGATGACCTGATAGGTCATTTATAGTTTTATCCTTCATTTCTGTATTCCGAGACCTCGAATAGCTCCGTTTAGCCCTTTTCGATTTGCGTGCGCAGTCCGTGTCTTTTTTCAATAAAAAACTTATGTGAAAAATTGATATAAATGTGAAATCTTGCCTTAAAACTCATTTGAGTTGACTACGGTCGATGTTTTGTGTAAATGGACCTGGATAAGTGTTTTGATGGTCCTGTTGGGTCCGTATCGTGATTTGGGACTCAGATATATGCCTGGAATCGAATTCGAAAGTCCCTAACTTGATTTAACATAATTTGTTGAAAATTAGTAAATTGAAGGTTTAAAGAATTTTTAAGTTTGACCGTAGGTTGACTTTGTTGCTATCGGGTTCGGATTCCGGTTCCGGAACTTGGTATAGGTTCATTTTAGTATTTATGACTTGCCTGATTTAGACGCCCGGTTGTGAAATTGCATGTTCTTAAGTCTCTTTGAAAATATCATTTCTTTTAATGTTTGATTCGTGGTTCCAGGTGTTATTTTGGTATTTTGATTGTGCGAGCGAGTTCGTATGATGTTATTACACTTGTGTGCATGTTTGGTTTGGAGCCCGAGGGGCTCGGGTGAGTTTCGGATAGGCTATGGATGATTTTGAACTTAGAAGAATGCTGATTTTTGAGGTCTGCTGATGTCTGGTGCATCCTTTTTCGCGATCGTGAAGCTACTCTCGCAATCGCAAAAAGTAGCATAGGTTGGGGGTGGATTTACTCTACGCGAACACGGGGAATAGATCGCGAACGCGAAGTTTTGGGGGGCTTACCCTTCGTAAACGCGAAGGTTTGCGGGGTTCTGGGGGAGTTGGGCAGGTCACTTTATGTGAACGCGAAGGCAAGGAGGGCTAAGCCTTCACGAACGCGAAGAGGTGACCGCGATCGCGATGGCCTTTTTGCCAGTGCTCTTCGCGAACACGTCAGGTACTTCGCGAATGCGAAAAACACCCGATGCCCAGATTTTAAAACTTCCAAAAATCGAGATTTCACCCATTTTTCACCATCTTCTCATTAGAGCTCGGCCTATAGGTGATTTTGAATAGAAATTTCATCACCATTTCATAGGTTAGTATACTTTAACTCATTTGCTTCCATTTCCATCAACAACCATTGATTTCTAACCTTAATCTATGCTCTTTCATGGTAGAAAAATTTAGAAATTGGGAAGAAACGGGAGTTTTTGTAAAATTGAGATTTAGACCTCAAACTGAGGTCGAATTTCGAAACTAATTGCATAATCGGGCTCAGGGATGAATGGGTAATTGGGGTTAATCCGAATCTCGGGTTTTGACCAAGCGAGCCCGGGGTTGACTTTTGTTGACTTTTGAGAAAAGTATAAATATCTTAACTTTATGTATTGTAATTAATTTCTCTAGCATTGTTTGTTGATATTAATTCGATTTTGGTTAGATTCGGTTGGTTTGGAGGTGAAATTTAGAGGAAAGGCCCAAGTTGAGCTTTGATTTGCTTGCGGAACGAGGTAAATATTGGGTTTAATCTTGATTTGAGGGAATTAGAAACCCTTGAGCTATGTGTTATGTGATTTACATATGTAGCGGCAAATATGCGAGGTGACAAGTGTATATATGTCGTCAAAGTAGTTGTTTTCATGATTTTCCGTATTTCATTAATTATCTCATTCCATGTCTTAACTGTTACATGTCTTAATTGCTTTCTATGCCGTAACTTGTTAGTTGTTATCTATTTACTCTTGTATTGAAATGTTCGTTTCTTTCATGACTCCATGATTAATTGCTACTTTCCTTACCTGTCTTACTTGTACACTTTAATTGTCATATAATTGACTAAGCTTGTCTTGTTGCCTCGTATTAATTGTAGCATTCTTTGTTTTGGTACGGGGTTCCTTTATGACTTTGCTTTCATATTCTTTACTCGTAAAGATTCTTGTGAATTGAGTTGTTGATTTGATTATATTTAATGATTTTATTTTATGGATCGGGTTACACATCACAATGGGTGGAATAAGGGATGATTGATATTGATATTGTGAGATCGGGTTACACGCCGTAACAGATTTTATATGTGATTTTGATATGGTGAATTAAGGAAGGATTATGATACTGATTCTGATTATACGGTGGGATCGGGTTGCACGCCGCAACGAATTTTATATGTGATTCTGATATGGTGAAATAAGAGAGGATTATGATATTGATTCTGATTATATAGCGGGATCGGGTTGCACGCTGCAACATATTTTACATGTTATTCTTGATATTGATATGGTGAAATAAGGAAGGATTGTGTTTGTACAGTGGGATCGGGTTGTATGCCGCAACAAATTGTGTGTTATGTATTCACTGTTGCATTGTGTTAGTTTTCAATGTTTTCATATGAGATTCCGAGGACTAATGTTTCTGGTTTTACTGATTTCGAGGATCGAGTTTATTTCATAAGTTATCTGCCTTACTTTTTCTGTTCTTATTATTATACTGAGTACAAGTTATTGTAAGTGACCCGCCTTAGCCTCGTCACTACTTTATTGAGGTTAGACTCAACACTTACATAGTACGTGGGGTCGATTGTACTCATACTACACTCTGCACTTCTTGTGCAGATTTTGGAGTCCGTCCTAGCTGCGATCAGTAGATTGCTCCGAGTGATTACTGATCACGCCCAACTATGCCCTGTAAAAAGGACTACGCGGTCGCTGTAAATATAACCCGGTTCAAGTCCGGAGTCAAATCCCACAGGGAACTAACCTATTTACTATAACCTTAAATAATGCTAATGATGAGCTCAGACAACTTACGGATGCAAGAGTTTTATGAATAATCAGTGGAATTTATTTAGCCAAGGAAACAATGACAATAAAATTAGCAATAATTAAGACTAAAATTGAATTCAAGGGTAAAAGGATCTAGGGCAATTGATTTTCCCAATTGCTGAATTAATTCTCAACTCTTTTAGCTATAATCTCACCGTAATACTCTCTGAGGATTATGAGTATCGGGCTACCGTCATTACCTTTCGATCAATTACGATAATTTACTAGAAGCATTCTCTCGAACTACTCTAGTTAACAATTTATGCAACTCAGAATTATCCCACCAAAGTTTCGTTATTTCTCACCCCACTTTTAAATTCAAGTAATTAATCTCTTAACTTCCCCAAAGTGGTGTTGTTCAATAACAATCTAACCAAGTGTTCTTTCTCAAGCAACACAAGGTGAATAGACACATTAATCGAGGGCCCTTTCAATTAACCACAATACAATACGTAATTGAACAATCATAGAATAAATACGGCTCAATTATAACAAAATAGAGTCAAGACTTCATCCAATAATTGGTTCCATCAACCCTAGATAATAGATTTATCTACTCATACTAATGGAAAACAAATCATTAAAAAAATTCATAATCAACAAATAGAAGTATGAAGAAGAAGATGAAAACTCTTAGGAATTTATCCGTCTTCTTTCCCTCGTTCTTGTCTCTAAAAAACTTCTAAAAACAGTTCCCCCCACTTCTGGGCGAGTTTTGGTTTCATATAGGTTTAGGTTAGTCGCCTAAGAAATTACATAATTAACCCTGTGTATTTGGCTTTTGGACTGCCTCACTTCCTTGAGTTCGCGGACCAGTTCGCGGCCCACTCCGCGGCCGTGCACCTGGAGGGGTCGTTTCGCTTGATTTTCTCGCTCCTTTTCGATCGGGCTAACCTTCGATTGCCCTTTCACATTCCATGTTGACTCTAAAACACTCGCTAACTCCCTCCTAGCTTGGAGTAGCTCCTGCAAAGCATCAAATTCTTAATTAGAGCATTTTTTATCTTTTAGCATTCAAATATCAATAAAGTGAGGCTAAATTAGAGTGTAAGTATTGTCTAAATTTCATAAATATAGCCTACTATCAATACCCCACACTTAAACCATTGCTCGTCCCCGAGCAATCAAACCACACTCTAAGAGGCCTAACTTCACCGAGCGACTTCCCTACTCGTCACACCAAGAATATTTCACATAAATTGAGTACATTAGTGCAACATCTACACCTCAAGAGTTGACTCCCTCTAGCCACGCAATATTCCTAACCGACTTACTTACTCTATATCAAAGGTCCAGACTTACCTCTCCTTCATGAATCAAGTGCCTACTCACAACAAAAAAGACTCATTTCACAATTAGTAAAATTCACATACACTGAGGAACTTTAAAAAAACAGAATTCACTCACCCTCAGAAATGACATTCTTGTGCCACAGAAAATGCACTATAGGCTTGCCCGTAGTGTACGACTCTACTAATTGAGCTCACTCAGTCTAGGATCAAGTAGGACTTTATTTGGATGTAATGTAGGTTGTAGGTTGGGTAGGATATATTTGGATATATAATAGTGACTACACCTCCCTAAGCACTTTAATACATTTATTTTACACTCAAGTCCACACTTAAGTTAAACCAATATTTTTATTTTTAACACCACATATACCACCCCACACTTCTTCTTTGAGCACAATCACCTTAAAAGCCACCAAAGATTTATTACCAATCAACATGATACACTATTAACAATGTTCTTTCCTTTTTTTTTTCTTTTTTTTTTTTAGAAGTGGCCTTTTCCAACAAGATATACCTTTCTCCTTATTTCCTAGTTCCACTCAAAAGCTCCATCAACTACCCCACACTTTATCTTTTGTAAATTCATAGTATTTCCAGTACTTACGAGAGGTAAATGATTCAAAAAGATGGTCAATTCAAACAAGGGATAGGGCCTGTAATATGGTTGCCAAGGAAACAAGATTACAGGCTAAACGGGGTTAACTATGGTACATATTAAATAGGTGGGTGGAGTATGTATATATATGGTTCAACAAAGAAATGCCTATATCACTTCCCAGACTAAACAAGACTACCATTTCGCTTTGAAGACACACATGGAAAGTTCTAGGTGTTAAATGTCGTGCACAGATATAACAAGCCTTCCACACACATGGCACATGACTTATTCCAGATTAGATCATCAAACACTCAGATCAGGGTACTTCAGCCAAATTAAGAACATACATTTTAAGGCCTTCTTATAAGAGTCAACAAATGAGCTTAAGTGTCACACTAAAGTAACTGCTATATTCAAGGCATTACGAAATCAAACAAGGCTTCCTATTTTAATTATGCCTATAGCCCATAAGTTCCTAACTAAAAAAATAAAAAGCTAACTACACCTGGTTCAAACAAAACCCTTGAAAAAGAACCGTGGTTTGAAGAAAAACCAAGGGGGAATTGATACACTACTACAAAAGAAAATCTTTTTTTTTCTTTGGACTTTAGTCCCTCAAGAAACCCGTCGAATGATATCCATCGTTGGGCCAAGTCGAAATTGATTTATACAAATAAACTACGAAACTATCTACATACAACAAAGTATCCTCCACCCCACACTTAAAAAGATGGCATGTCCCCATGTCATACAAAGTAAAGTAATGTGAGGTAAAGGAACTTCTCTGGTGGATAAATCTTGATCAGAGACAGTGCCAGGGTCGAGATGACATGCTCTCCCCAGCGCACGCAGCCAGCCCATGATTTTCTTTTCTGACTTCACATTTTGGGTTGCCAGAGCATCAACTCTGGTCCCCAATTCCGTGACAGAAGTGCGCAGTCCTGCCATGTCTTGTTCTAGGGCTGTCATTCATGTGCTCCGTCTGCCCTGGGATGGTCCTTCAGCCACTGCAGCTTGTTCATATGGGGGTGAGGCAGGTTCAACCTCTTCCTTCCCTTCATCGCCCTCTTCCGACGCATTAGAATCGTCACTATGAGTTGCCCCTGGTGCCACCGGATCTTTCCCGATGGTCACTTTGTTTGCCCAAAATATTGCTTCTTTCTTTACCATGCCATCCGCATTTGGGTTCTCAAGCACCCTTGCTGCCCGACACAATCTAGTGATCAGAGAGGGGAAAAAGAACCCATACCTCTTCTGTGTTGAACGGACGAACATCTCAGACTGAAGAACCTTGGCCACATCGAAGTCGTGGCCATTCACGAAGCACCATATCAAGGCAGCTCTCGGACCATTTACCTCTGTGGTGTTGTGGGATAGCATTAAGCGATGGTTGATGATGTACAACCAACATTTTCCTTCAAAAGTGAGTGAGGAAGAGTGTAGCTTCGATCCCGGCACAACCCACACTACCTCTTTGTCTGGTGCACAGGTAGTTCTGAAAAACCTATTCCATGTGATTGGTTCTCTCCTATAAGTATCATAGAATTCCTCTTCCCCATTGAATTCAGGCAATCAATACACTTTCTTTATGGCTTCTAACGAGGCATCCACCCTCGTGTGTCGCACAATGCATATTCTATCCTCATGTTCGGGACAGTTGACATAAAACTCCCTAACAAGCATCAAGTTACCCTCCTCCGGCTCTTCGAAAAAGCTGTCCAATCTGCGCCTGATCAACTCCCAATACATATTAGGGCATGCCATCTGGAGGGATGCCCTGTCAATACCCCTTTCCGGTACAGGTTTTTTGTGGCCTTCAAAAGGAAACGGTCTTGGGCAGCTTTGGAGACAAACCTGGTACGATCAAACTGAGCTGCACTGGTCGGTGCCCGTCCCCGAGATGAGCCTCCATGACCACTTGATGAGGCCTCGGTAGTGCATCTCTTTCTTTAAGGTTGCATGTTACCTACACAATAAATACTACTATCAGTGGAGAGAGAAATATGTGTCCCAATTGCGGGTACTTAGACTTCACTCGCACAATTGATCACAATTTATCTTCAATACTCTTTAAGGCAAATCAACAAATAGGTAGTGTGCATATGTACCCCCCAAGTCACCCAAAGACCCACTCAAACTACCAATCCTCACAAACCCAACAATGGCTTCCTCCAAATCAATCAATTCAAATAGCCTCCATATATCACATATAAACCACAATCCAAATCCCAGACAAAGGTACCTATGATTTTACTACCCTATATAGAAAAGGAAAACAAAAAAAGAAAAATACTAAGAAAGAAGAATAAAATCATGTACTTACTTGGAGATCTTGAGAAGAACAAAGGTTGGAGATCGGTTGAGTGGAGAAGAGAAGGAAGGAGAAGAGTCTTGTGTTAAAAGGAAAATATAGGGGAAGGGAGGGGTTTGGGTTCTTGAAGTTAGGGAGGGAAGAAAAGAAGTGGGGGGAAGTGAGGGGTTTGGGTACTTGAAGTTAGGGAGGGAAGAAGAGAAGTTGGGGTAAGTGAGGGGTTTGAGTTTTTGAAGTTAGGAAGGGAAGAAGAGAAGTGGGGGGAAGTGAGGTTTTGGGTTAAGGAAAAGAAGGGGGTTGGGGATTAAAAATAAAAACTTACATGGACACGCCCGCGCATCCGCGGTCCAAGTCGCGGCCGCGGATTCTGGGCAGAGGGGGTCCTAAAATCTGTGCCCCAATTCGCGGTCCGATCCGCGGCCGCGGACGGGGGCAGAACACAAGCCAAAATCTGCGGCCCAATCCGCGGCCGCGGATCTCCGTCTCCAGCCAACTTTTGTGTTTGCCGCATTGTTTGTTTTACCTATTTTTGGGTTAATTTCGACCCCCGAATCCTTCCGATGCGCATGATCTTTGCCCTGCACACTAGTAGGTCGGTCAAAGTCGTTCAAAATCAATAACAACAACCAAAGTAAGAAAAATAATAGGTTGCCTCCCAAAAAGCGCCTAAGTTAATGTCGCGGCACAACGATTTACAACAAACCATGGGTTGCCTCCCAGGTAGCGCCTGATTTAACGTCGTGGAACGGCGCATGCTTTCATTATCACTCCTCTTTCGCGTACTGGGGTTCTTCCAAAGTTATCACCACTCTATCCCCTTTCTCTTCGACCATTCCAAGGTAATGTTTCAACCTTTGCCCATTTACTGTGAACTTGTTTGTCCCATCTTCGGATTCAATCTCCACAGCTCCACTTGAGAACACTTACACCACTCTAAAGAGTCCTGACCATCAGGACTTCAACTTACCCGGAAACAACCTCAATCTCGAGTTGTATAATAACACTAGATCTCCGGGCTTGAAGTTCCGATCCAAGATGTGCTTATCATGGATCATTTTTATCTTTTCTTTGTATAATCTAGCATTTTCAAATGCATGGAACCCGAATTCCTCGAGCTCATGTAACTCAGTGACTCTGCCGGTGCCTGCGGTCTCTATATCCAGATTCAGCTGCCGCAGTGCCCAAAGTGCTTTATGTTCGATCTCTATCGAACGGTGGCATGCCTTTCTAAAAACCAACTTGTACGGTGACATACCAATTGGAGTTTTGAATGCTGTGTGGTATGCCCATAATGCATCATCCAGCTTCTTCGCCCTATCGATCCTTGTTGCATTCACTGTCTTTGTTAGGACACTTTTAATTTCTCTGTTGGACACTTCAACTTGCCCGCTCGTCTGTGGGTGGTACGGTGTGGCTACTTTGTGGCGAACTCCATACTTTTCCAACAGACGTGCGAACGCTCTATTGCAAAAATGGGTTCCACCATCACTGATTATAGCTCTCGGGGTGCCAAAACGTGTGAAGATGGATTTCTTTAGGAAACTTGTTACCCCTTTTGAATCATTGGTTGGAGACATAGTCAACCGCTACCAATATATATTTGTTATTATACGAGCTGACGAACGACCCCATAAAGTCGATCCCCCACATGTCAAAAACCTCCACCTCTTGAATTGTGGTCATCGGCATCTCGTGATAGCGAGATATGTTGCATGTCCTTTGGCATTCATCGCAACTTTTGACCCAAGCATGGGCATCCTTGAACAGAGTAGGCCAATACAATCCCGATTCCAACACTTTTGCTGCTGTACAGATTCCTCCAAAGTGTCCACCATATGGTGAAGCATGGCAAGCCTGCAAAACAGAAGGTTGATCTTTCTCTGGGATACACCTCCGGATCATGTTATCTACACATATTTTAAACAATAGAGGTTCGTCCCAATAAAAGGCTCGACAGTCGCGGAAGAACCTTTTCTTTTGAATTGAGGAGAGTTCATAAGGTACAATACCGCTTGCTAAATAGTTAGCAATATCAGCATACCATAGCGTCTCCTCCATTGTCACAGCAAGTAACTGTTCATCCGGGAATGTCTCTATTATGTCTCTAACCTCCATTCTCTTTTCAGCTCCTTCCAATCTTGAGAGGTGGTCTGTCACTTGATTGTCCGTCCCCTTTCTGTCACGAATTTCCAGATCGAATTCTTGTAGCAAAAGAACCCAGCGAATCAAGCGTGGCTTTGACTCCTTCTTTGCTATCAAGTACCTAATTTGAGCGTCCTGCTTGCATAGTAAATCGAGTGCATCATCCTGTCTTTTCGCTATCCCAAGACTGCTCCTATAGCATAATCACTGGCGTCGCACATGAGCTCGAATGGTTGCTCCTAGTTGGGTGCAACAATGATGGGTGCAGTTATCAGTCTCTTCTTCAGCTCCTCAAATGCCAACCTGCAATCATTAGAAAACACAAAAGAGCTGATCCTTTTAAAGAAGTTTACATAAAGGGTTAGCAATCTTAGAAAAAACTTTTATGAATCGCCTGTAGAACCCGGCGTGCCCAAGGAAACTTCTCACTGCCTTGACCGAAGTGGGCGGTGGCAATTTCTCAATCACATCAACTTTAGCATGGTCGACCTCAATTCTCTTATTGGACACTCGATGCCCCAAAACTATTCCTTCTTGTACCATAAAATGACATTTTTCCCAATACAAAACCAAATTTGTCTCCACACATCTTTTGAGCACTCTTCTTAAATTGTGAAGACAATCTTCGAATGAATCCCCCACCACGGAGAAATCATCCATAAACCCCTCCATAATATCCTCCACCATGTCAGTGAAAATGGCTAACATGCACCGCTGGAATATAGCATGTGCATTGCAAAGTCCAAAGGGCATTCTTCGAAAGGCAAATATGCCATATGGACAAGTGAAGGATGTTTTCTCTCTGTCTTCTGGGGCTATTGAGATCTGGTTATACCCCGAGTATCCATCCAAGAAACAGAAGTGGGACCGTCCAGCTAAAATGTCCAATATTTGGTCAATGAAAGGTAATGGGAAATGGTCATTTCGAGTGGCTATGTTCAGTTTCCGATAGTCCATGCAAATCCTCCACCCCATGACTGTACGAGTCGAGATCAACTCGTTATTCTTATTTTGTACGATCGTCATTCCTCCCTTTTTCGGCGCACATTGGACAGGACTGACCCAGTTGCTGTCAGAGATGGGGAAGATGATACCCGTATCCAGCCACTTGATCACTTCCTTCTTTACTACTTCCTTTGTATTTGGGTTCAGATCGTTGATGTTCCCTAGAAGGTTTGTGCCCCTCTTCCAAAAGAATTTTGTACATGCAAAAGGCTGGGCTGATACCCTTTATGTCTGCCATGGTCCAACCAATGGCAGTCTTACATTCTTTCAATACCTTCAATAGTTTCTATACCTACACAACTAGAAAACCAGATGATATAATAACATGCAAAGTAGAATTAGGCCCCAAGAAAGTGTACCTGATGTGGACTGGAAGTAGTTTCAAGTCCAGTTGTGGTGGCTCCTCTATTGATGGTTTTGCAGGTGGTGTTGCTCTCTCTTCTAAGCGTATGGGCTCGAACTGAGGTTCCCTTTTCCAGAATCCTTGACCTTCGAGAGCCATGACCCACTCCGCCAACCTTTCACCATCCATCTCTTCCAAATTCATCAAGCAGGCTTCTAGTGGATCCTTGACATTAAGGGTCTCATCCTCTTCTTGCAGTATCACATCTACGGCCTCCACTAGTGAGCAGTTTGCAAATTCACTGGGTCTCCTCATGGATTGTTGAATGTTGAATATTATTTCTTTATTATTTAACCTCATTTTCAACTCTCCAGTCTCATAATCAATTAATGCTCTCCCAGTGGCTAAGAATGGCCTCCCCAGAATGATGGGTATCTCTTCATCTACCTGACAATCAAGAATAACAAAGTCTGCAGGAAATACAAATTTTCCCACTTGCACAAGCACATCATCAAGAATTCCTGTCGGTCTTTTGACTGTGCGATCAGCCAGTTGCAGCAACATTGAGATCGGTCTAGCTCTGTCAATGCCCAGTTTCGTATAGATTGCCAAGGGCATCAAGTTTATGCTGGCTCCCAAGTCACACAATAATTTAGCAAAAGCATAACTCCTAATAGTGCATGGGATAGTGAAGCTACCTGGATCAGACACCTTTTGGGCCATAGGTCTTGTCACTACCGAGCTGCAGGTCTATGTCAGAGTTACAGTGGACAGGTCCTGGAAGTCAATTTTTTGCGACATCAGGTCCTTCATCATTTTTGCATACCCTGGCATTTCCCTCAAAGCATCCATCAGTGGAATATTCAATTGAATATTTCGAAGCATTTCCATGAATTTTCTGTATTGATCATCTTTCTTTTGTTTTGCCAATCTTTGAGGGAATGGTGCAGGAGTCAATCTATGTCCATTACTTGATGTCTTTTCTTTGTTGGAAGCTTCTGGCACAAGAGGTGACACTTATTCTGAGACTTGTTCGCCGTCCTTCTCCTTACCTTTGTCAACCGGTGCTTGTTCAATTACAACCTCGGTGAGCTCTGCTGACTCATCTGCCTCTAATATAACTGGA
Organism: Nicotiana otophora; assembly: GCA_000715115.1. Lineage (NCBI taxonomy): Eukaryota > Viridiplantae > Streptophyta > Magnoliopsida > Solanales > Solanaceae > Nicotiana > Nicotiana otophora. Next base: position 456,480 of record AWOL01S0003497.1, read on the forward strand.
GTAGTTGGCGTAGTCTCTCTCCTAAATTGAGCAACTTCTTACTCTCTGTCTAAATCTCTTCCATTCCTGAGGCTCACTGCCATTAGCTGATTTGGGTTATGTTCCTTTGGGTTAATATTTGTATCTGCAGGCAATATTCCTTGGGGGCGATTGTTCAAGGCCATAGACAGCTGTCCCAATTGAGTTTCAATGCCTTTGATTGCTGAATCATGTGCTGCTAACTTTTCTTGCATCTTACCATTTGTTCCAATGAGTTGTTGCAGCATACCCCTAATTTCTACCATATTGTTGTCATGTTGTTGATGAGGTGGTTGATAGACCAATTGTTGCTGGTGCTGCTGATTATAGCCCTGTTGCCTTTAATAAGGCACAACTTGACCTTGTGGTCGTGCGCCTCCAGAATTGGGGTTGTGTTGTGGCAGGTTGGGTCTGTACTGCTGGTTTGGTGCTAGTCCCCATTATTGCCCACCTTGACTCTGACCTCCAAAATTATTGACATAATTCATGTCTTCTCTGATGCCTTGATTGTCATTCTCTCCACTCCACGAGCACACATATGACTGGTTTATGCAAGGAGTGCACAATCCTCCATTCGTTGTATCAACAATGTGCACTTGCTTTATACCCATCTCATCAATTTTCTTTGTCAGTATGCTCATCTGAGTCATGAGAGTGGCTATGTTCTCTGCATGGGAATTGTTTGGATAAAGAGCAACAAAATGCACTATTGGTGTAAGTGTCGTACCTCTAGCCATCCAGCCTGAATTTTGAGCCATCTTGTCAAGAAGAATCTTGCACTCTGTGAATGTCTTGCTCAAAAATGCACCCCAGCTGAAGCGTCTACATTAGCCTTCAAACTATCTGCTAAACCCATGTAGAATCTCTGTCCCA
>AWOL01S0003497.1:458208-486848 GCA_000715115.1 Nicotiana otophora
CTCCATTCGTTGTATCAACAATGTGCACTTGCTTTATACCCATCTCATCAATTTTCTTTGTCAGTATGCTCATCTGAGTCATGAGAGTGGCTATGTTCTCTGCATAGGAATTGTTTGGGTCAAGAGCAACAGAATGCACTATTGGTGTAAGTGTCGTACCTCTAGCCATCCAGCCTGAATTTTGAACCATCTTGTCAAGAAGAATCTTGCACTCTGTGAATGTCTTGCTAAAAAATGCACCCCCAGCTGAAGCATCTACACTGGCCTTCAAACTATCTGCTAAACCCATGTAGAATCTCTGTCCCAACATCTGATCTGGAATGTCATGGTGTGGACACTTCACTAGCATACCCTTGAACCTCTCCCAGGTTTCTTGCAAGGACTCAGTTGGTTTCTGCCTGAACTGCAATATCTTATCAATCTGCCTTGCAGTCTTGTTGGGAGGATAAAACTTGTTTAAGAACTGTTTGACTAATTCTTCCCAAGTGGCAATGGAGTTTATTGGGAGTGAATTCAGCCAAGTTTGAGCCTCTCCAGTCACAAAGAATGGAAACAGTAATAGCTTGATGGCTTCAGGAGTCACATTCAGCTGTCTTTGGGTCACACATATTGATAGGAAATTCTTCAGATGTTGTTGTGGGTCTTCAATGTATGACCCGGAGAACAGTCCCTTACTTTGCAACAGATGCAACATGTTGTTGGTGATCTAGAATGTCTCCAGTTGTATATGAGGTACAACAATGGCGGTGGCTAAGTTATCAGCAGTTGGTTGTGCCCAATCATATAGAGCAGCTTCTGGTACAAGAGGTGCCACCACTCCATTGTTTGGGTCAACCTGATTATTCCGATTATTTTCGCTGACATCATCCACGTTGTCCATTTCAATTTTGAGTGTGTGTTTTTGTTGTAACTGTTTGTTCTTCTTGTTGGCTCGATTTAATGCCCTGAATACTTTCTCGGGGTCTGAGAGTCCTTCAAAAAGTTCACCAGTCCTCGAAGAGCTTCTAGGCATACACCTGAGTCATAGGAGAAGTCAAACGTGAGAATTTCAATGGAAAACTTTAAACACCGTAAGAAATTGATCTAAACTAAGAATCCTAGTAATTCTTCTAAGTTAAAATAAATAATACCGTTAGATCCTCGGCAACGACGCCAAAATTTGATCACGCCCAATTATGCCTTGTAAAAAGGACTACGTGGTCGCTGCAAATATAACCCGGTTCAAGTCCAGAGTCGAATCCCACGTGGAACTAACCTATTTACTACAACCTTAAATAATTCTAATGATGAGCTCAGACAACTTCTAGATGCAAGAGTTTTAGGAATAATCAGTGGAATTTATTTAGCCAAGGAAAAAATGACAATAGAATTAGCAATAATCAAGACTAAAATTGAATTCAAGGGTAAAAGGATCTAGGGCTATTGATTTCCCCAATTGCCGGATTAATTCTCAACTCTTTTAGCTATAATCTCGCTGTAATACTCTATGAGGATTATGAGTTCCGATCTACCGTAATAACCTTTCGATCAATTACGATAATTTACTAGAAGCATTCTCTCGAACTACTCTAGTTAACAATTTACGCAACTCAGAATTATCCCACCAAAGTTTTATTATTTCTAACCCCCACTTTAAATTCAAGTAATTAATCTCTTAACTTCCCCAAAAGTGGTATTGTTCAACAACAATCTAACCAATTATTCTTTCTCAAGCAACACAAGGTGAATAGATACCATTAATCGAGGGCCCTTTCAATTAACCACAATACAATACGTAATTGACAATCATAGAACAAACACGGCTCAATTATAACAAAATAGAGTTAAGACTTCATCCAACAATTGATTTTATAAATCCTAGATAATAGATTTAGCTACTCATACTAATGGAAAACAAATCACTAAAATAATTCATAATCAACAAATAGAAGTATGAAGAAGAAGATGAAAACTCTTAGGAATTTATCCGTCTTCTCTCCCTCGTTTTTGCCTCTAAAAATCTTCTAAAAACAGCTCCCTCCACTTCTGGGCGAGTTTTGGTTTCATATAGGTTTAGGTTAGTCACCTAAGAAATTATATAATTAACCCTGCGTGTTTGGCTTTTGTCCGCCCGTCCGCGGCCGCGGATTCGACCGCGGATTTGGACTGCCTCACTTCCTTGAGTTCGCGGACCAGTTCGCGGCCCACTCCGCGGCCGCGCACCTGGAGGGGTCGTTTCGCTTGCTTTTCTTGCTCCTTTTCGACCGGGCTAACCTTCGATTGCCCTTTCACATTCCATGTTGACTCCAAAACACTCGTTAACTCCCTCCTAGCTCGGAGTAGCTCCTGCAAAGCATTAAATTCTTAATTAGAGCATTTTTTAATCTTTTAGCATTCAAATATCAATAAAGTGCGACTAAATTAGAGTGTAAGTAGTGTCTAAATTGCATAAATATAGCCTACTATCAATTGCCTGACGAAGACTTGAGGTACAGCTGCACGACGTTTGCAGCCTTGAAGTCCCCTTCTACCTTATCCTAATTGTTTATTTCATTTCAGAGAGTCATGTTTTTATTCAAACCATTATTTGTATTACTCTAGTCGCTCGTGTACTTGTGACACCAGTTCTGAGAATGTATCTAGATATCGCCGTTGTTATAGTTTTCTCACTCTATTTCAGTTTACTCAGTTTCCTGGTTATTACTTAATTTGAATTGTTAAAAATGGCTAAGAACTATTCTAACGTGAGCTTGCCGAGCAAGTAAAATATTAGGCGCTATCACGGTCCCGAGGGTGAGAATTCCGGGTTGTGACATTTCTCTTCTACTTCGTTGCTGCTTTTTTCTTCTTTGTGCTTAGGGTTTTCTTCTTCTTCTTAGTTGCAAAATGAATTTATTAAATTTGTTGTTATTTTGATAATTTGATGATTGGGATTTGTTCTTTATGATGTTTGAAAACTATTTTTTAAATTTTAGCTCATTTGGAGTAGATTTGAGCGTGGAATCGTATGTTAGATTGTTAAAATAACAAGTTTATGTTTCAGAACTTAAGATTCGAAATCTAAAATTGCATTGAAGAGATTGAACTACTTAAGATTCAAATTTCTGAAGTTGTATTTGAATGATAGAAGAACTTATGATTTGATTTCTGAAGTTACATTGAAGAGAATGAACTACTTAAGATTCAAAATTCTAAAGTTGCATTTGAAAGAAAGAAGAACTTCATATTTGATTTCTGAAGTTATATTGAAAAGATTGAACTACTTTAGATTCGAGCGGGCACACTTTACAAAATTTTGTGTAATGCGGGTATAACTTTAATTGTGGGCCCAAAAATGAGTATATATGGAAATGCCCCAATTTCAATTTGGATCATCTCAGCCCATTTTATTTAGAGTGGGCCACCCAATAAATGTCCAACGAAGTTTTGCTTGAGTTATGGCATTGTCAAATGCAATCTGCAAGCAAGTAGTATAATTTTAATTAAATAAAATCTTAATCCTATTTCTGAATAAATTCATAAAAGATTTGCAGCCTTATGCAAGTGAAACAAGTAGGAAATATATAATGAGATGATTAAAAAATGTAGCTTTATATTCATGGTTTGGCAATATTGACAAATGCACAGCGATCATTTATTATTATCCCTATCAAATTCTTTATTGCATTTCAATCTCGTGAAATCACAACAAATCCTCATAGGTCCTTTACATCTTCTTCCTTGTTTCTCTCAGCTTAATGAAACAGTATCAAATGATAAAAGAGCATTAAATTTGATTAAGAATTCAATTAATTATATTCCTAAACCATGGGAGTTTAATCTATTAAAGACAAACGATCTAAATATAGATTATGAGATGTTTTATTCAAATAGATTATAATAATCCCTCCTGAATCTATTTTAAAAATAATTTAATGTTTACCAAGATGTTGTGTATTAAGTAGAGCGCAAGTTTTATAAATGTCTATATAAATTAACCACCTTAGTTTTTGGAGAATAATAGTGGGCGAAAGCAAGTTATAGAGATCTCTCTCAATACCTCTTGGTTGTAACATAAGTACAAAAAAGACCCCAGTAATAGCTACCAATATGAATACAATAAATTTGGAATACAAGCATCACTCTAATTCAAGCACAAATCAAAATATATTGATTTAAATGTTTAAGAATCATAGAAAGATTATTAAATTTATTATTATAACCGGCGAAGGATCTAGAATAAAACACCAAATTATTTAAAAGCCATAAAGAATTTTTGAGAAGTATTTTAATAATAAAACATTTATGATTTAGCACTTATTTCAAGGATCTTTTTTTCTAAGGGATTACATATTGAGTATATTGGAAACTATGAAGAGCATAGGCCTACCTTAATGTAGTAATTATATTAAATAATTTAGAGTTGAAATGGAGGGAAAAGATTTGGAGGGAAACGAAAAGTTTGAAGTTGTTTCATTTGCTAATGCACTTTGACCCTCATCGAAAAAAGGAAAGAAAATCTTTGTGTTTATATAGAGAAGCATATCTTGTAGCGCTTAAGGAGTTAAGAAGAAGTGGTGGCTCACGTCGTCATCGCTCGGCTTCGGCTTCGGTCAATTGATTGATTTGGACCAAATTTATTTTCCGTTTTCCGTTATACAATTTCTTTTCTAATATTTTTTCGCGAATTTTAATTTAAAATTCGCGGTTCCCAACGGTCATTTTGAGTTTAAAATTCACGACCTGACTTCTACCGAAATGGTACCTCATATGAACAGGTACTTTCGCACCTATTCAACCCAGCCTGTTTGGCTATAAATTCAGAGGTTTGGCCTCAATTTTGAGTACTGGAAATCTGCATACACTCCCCTCTTACTTCTGTATTTCTGCACTGTTTTTTCAAAGCAAAAACATAAGCATTAGTGTGATTTACTTCCAACTTGTTGAGTTCGACGAAATTCTGTAATTTTCATTGCCTGTAATACAGAATAGTTATTCCGTTCTATTCTGGGAGGGATTAATCCAATAACCTTGGGCAATAGTGAGTGGATTAAATTCCTTACGTAAACATAGTTTTCTGTTAGGCTCAAAATTTTCATTTATCTTTGTTTCTATTCTGTTTCTGCTTCTGTTTGTTTTATTTTTTGCATAAATTATTTTCGAATACAGGTTGATTGAATCTTAAGGAATTAATTTTTTATATTCTGTGTTCATCTTACTTTCTGCTTTGGGAGACTAAAATCCTAGGCGAAAAGATTCTACCTCGGTTAAGCTATGAAAAACAGCCTGGGCGAAGAGTACTTCTACCCGGAACTATGAGATGGATCCCCCTAGGCGAAAAAGGTTCTACCTGGGTTAAGCTACGAAAAACAGCCTGGGCGAAGAGTACTTCTACCCGGAACTATGAGATGGATCCCCCTAGGCGAAAAAGGTTCTACCTGGGTTAAGCTACGAAAAACAGCCTGGGCGAAGAGTACTTCTACCCGGAACTATGAGATGGATCCCCCTAGGCGAAAAAGGTTCTACCTGGGTTAAGCTACGAAAAACAGCCTGGGCGAAGAGTACTTCTACCCGGAACTATGAGCTGAATCCCCTTAGGCAAAAAGGTTCTACCTCGATTAAGCTATGAAAATAATCTGTAATAGTGATGCATGCTGAAAATAAAAGAAAATAGAGATTTTGCGAAATTCACCTTTGGTGACATTAGTTCTTTAGGAATCGCCATTCTGCACTACTTTGTTCCTGATGCAAACAAAAAAATATTGTGAGTTTTAAAAAGTGGTGGTCGGTTTGTGGCCTTGATGTCTTTGGCAGCTTGGCTTTGTGCCCATTTTCTTTTGATGATGATTTTAACCTGCCACTAAATGTTTCGTGAATACCACTTGCATTTCTGGCTCCGGAGAGCATTTGACTTTTCAAACTTTTACATGACGGTTGGTCGCGTAGGACTTAACCTTTTCAACTTTATTTTTGCCTTTGTGGCATTTTACTTTCGACTTCTTTCCTCCAAAATTTTCAATTTCAGAGTATTGGGGAACCTTTGGCTTTTCAAACTTTGCCAAAACGGTTAGCCACTTGGGCTTTAACCTATTCAACTTCATTTTGCCTTGCAGGCACTTTGAAATTTGATTTCCTCCTTACAAGAGTTTTTGATTTTTAAGCATCAGCCGCCATGGCCAGTCGGGGTCGACTTGATGCCCCTGCCGAGTCTGGGTGCCTTTTTTTCATATTAGCTTGTATCAAACAAGAGCGCTATAAATTAGTCTTGCCATCCTTTCTTTGCCTTAAGTTTTGGAACATAGTTAGACCGAAAGGGATTCAAAGAACAACAAACAATGAAATGGATAACGAATATAGACAAGAGGTATCCCTTTCGGGGAAAGGAAAGGACTTATCTGAAGTACATGCAGACTTCAATGAACATGACATGTCTTTTGGACTGAATGCCTGATCTGTGTAAACCGTCCGACTCTTAGAAATTCATCACAACCTTTGTCTCGAAATCGAGAAATCTTGCCCAGCATTGTGTCGATGCCAATAGTTGTGAGGATCCTTTTTTCGATCAGTGGCTCCTTTTGTGGGTTTTCACCAGTTGACCTCTTTCTTCTCATCATCGCCTTATAGTGCTCTTTGCGAGTTTTCACTAACAAGACTCTTTCATTTTAATTTCTCTGCTTACCATCGCCTTACGGTACCCATGAGGGTTTTCACCAATACGACCCTCTTATTTTATTTCTCATTTGATTGCATCAGATCCAAGTAACTGTATCCTCCCATTTTGAACCTCTTTGCAGATTGATCGAAAGGATTTGAACAGGATTTGGGGTAAAAAGAATTTGGATTGAATTACAACTTTGGAACCTTTCAGACGAAACCATCGCCGAACCATTATAATATCTGCCCCAGTTTCACTTTTGGGAGAATTTGGATTTTTATTTTGGTGTGACTGAACCCGAGAGAGAGGTTGCCTACGTATCCTTTCGGAATCAAGTCGAACGTAGTTCAAGGTAACTACTTTTTTTATTTATTTTATTTTTCTTATGTTTTGTTTTGTTTTTTCTTTTTTTCTTTTTTTTTCTTTTTACATTTTCATTCATTTCTTTTCAATAATAACTTCCAAGTTCCAAAGAGGGTAATTAAAGAAAAGGGAACCGTCTCAAAGGGTTTGCAAAAGGTTGATAGTACTTGGATAGTGAGAAAGAAAGCCTTCTTCATCCCAACCTTAGAACATTAATGTTATATAGAGGATCGGACATAGTACCTTTTGACTACACCTGCGTTGACATTGTTTGAGGGATATTTCCTTCGATGTTTACCAATTATAACACTCTCTTCAGTACTCTCGTTATAATGTATGGACCTTTTGACATTTTCTATTCTTTATTTTTTTCCCTTAAAATTATCTTCATTGCATTCTGATTTTTGATTCATTATTTCAAAGTCTGACAGCATTTTAGAATTTAGTCCTGAAGTCCACATGTATGTCATGTTATCAAAATCCGCATTTAACAGAACTGAAAAAAGAGAATAAGAAAAGTGATAATATTAAGAAAAGAGACATTCTCACACAATGAAATATTAATTTCATTTGATTTTTATTTTATTATTATTTTAAAATTTTAAAGATAGATGGGTTTACATCGGAAAGTAAGACAACAAAGTTAAACATCCGGATCACACCCTAAAATAATCTGAACGTGAAAAGGATAGCAAGACCGGCTACTGAGACTCTCGTCTGATAGGGAACTTTCAGGTTTGACGATCGTTTTTTAGCTTTTCTTCTGTCTCGGCAATGGCTGCAATGGCCTTAAGTGTTGGATCAAATTCCTCATTTTCACAAATCATTCCGACTACTGGTCCAGTGTTGTGAGCAGGCATGGGATTATTTGTCACATCATGAGCCTCCTCGTCCTGAAGAACTATTGCCTTGACCTCGATGAGATCTTCCACTTCTCTTTTAAGAGTTCAACAATCTTCAGTATTATGTCTCACTACTCCGGAGTGGTATTCACATCTAGCATCAGCTCGGTGCAAGGGGGAGTCGAGGTTTGGCCTTTTCGGGATCACTGGCTGCAGCAGACCTAGCCTGACTAACTTTTGGAACAAGCTAGAGTATGATTCACCAATAGGAGTGAACTGATTCCTTCTGAGGGGCTCTCTTGGGCGAGGATTGTATTGGGGAACATTTGGTTGGGGATTATATAGAGCTTGGTAGGAACAAGCATTTCTGGGAGGTGGAGCTCGGTTTTGTGTATAATGTTGTGGCCGCGTGTAAGATTGCGCATTCATCACCGCATAAGGATGTGGTGCCACGACATTAGAAGCATCTTGATGGGGATAATAGTATTGTTGGACCTCATGAAGAATATATGATTGGTTGAATGCCATGCGGGCCCCCTTCGAGCTGGAAGCCATCATGGCTCTCTCTTCTCTCCCGTTTCTGTTCATCAAACCCCCCGAACTATTCTGAACGGCCTGTGATGCAGCTTTAAAAGCAGCTTGACTCAAGATTTGGCCCGTTTTCAAACCATTTTTGACCATCTCCTCAATTTTGATAGCTCAGCGAATGGTCTACCCATAGCAGACATCATGTTCTGGAAATAATCAGGCTCTTGAGCCTCTAGAAAAATAGTGATCAACTCATGATTATCCATGGGTGGCTTAACTCTAGCCGCTTGCTCCCTTCACTTGATGGCATATTCCCTAAAGCTTTCCGTCGGCTTTTTTTTTCATATTGGACAGGGAATTGCGATCTGGTGCAATATCAATATTATACTGGAATTGTTTGACGAAAGCCTGGGCCATGTCATCCCAGACATGCCAGTGAGAGATATCTTGGTCAATGAACTATTGAGAGGCTACCCCCGCAAGACTTTCCCCAAAATAATCCATCAACAATTCTTCTTTTCCACCTGCACCCCTCAGTTGGCTGCAATACCTTTTCAAGTGGGCGATAGGGTCGTCATGTCCATCATACTTCTCAAATTTTGGGGTCTTGAACCCTGGTGTCAAATGGATGTGAAGGAACATGCATAGATCACTGAACGAAACACTTTTGTGACCACCTAGTCCTTGTATGTTATTTATGTTTTGTTCAAGACTTTTCATTTTCCTTGTCATCTCATCTGGCTCACCTGTCTTGGCAGGCTTTTCATTTTCCACTGGTGACTCGTACTGAGGAGTCTGATTGTATGGAGTCGAGAACCTGAAAGACATATTTGGAGAGTTGTATTGGCCATCATAAGCCTGAGGTGGTGGCTCGTTATTTGGCCTCGTCACAGGAGGTAGTGGCAGGATTGTATATACTGGTGCGCCAGACACGGCGAGAGGGGTGTTCCTCACCGGTGTGACTGGAGGTCGTATATTAGAGGTACCAGGGGCAACATGTAGGTTGTAGTTTGGCACATACCCTGGTGGTAGAATGTGATCGCTCACTGCATGGAGCGGTGGTTGAGTAGCCCGGGGCATGGTGGAAGTTCCCTCCGAGGGACCCTGGGGTGGAGGCTGACCGGAAACCCAAGCTTTATATACATCAGACAATTATTGTCTCAATTTTCTTATTTCCTCCGATTCTTGCTCAACTGACGGACCCTGGGGATTGTCACTGAGCAGCTTGATTTCATCGATGTTATCCATTACTATCGTTCCCTTTGATCTGATGAAGTAATGATGTGTTGCCAGTTTCACCACAAACCAACCACCTTAAGCTTACTATATAAGAGACAGCAAACGTGTTAGGGTTAGGCATTTTATAGATATGAATCACATGTAATATGCCACGCTCATAACATTATCACCATTTGTTTTTTTTCCCTCACACCTCATTTTGATCCCTCATCTTAGAATCATTGAAAAATATTTTGATCGAACCTTTTGTCGGTTGCCTACGTATCATGTCGCCGCATGAATCAGATCATTACGTAGTTTAGGGAGATCAGGAATATACTGACCCATTTTTCTTTTTTTTCTTTTTTTTTATATAAAGACTTTTAAATATTATTTTCTTTTTGAGTTGTTTTTATGGAATTTTGATTTTCTTTATTTTTTTTAAAAAGAAGGATTTTGGATTTTGACTTGAATGTTTTTTGTTCTTGTTTTTAATGAAAGACTTCATAAAAGAAGGAAAATATTTTTGGATTTAAATTCTAAAGAGGGAATTAAGGAAAGGGAAAGTATTTTTAAATTTATTTTGAAAATTGGGGCCGGAACCGATGAGGTTTGCCTACGTATCTCACATCCGGTGAGAATCAGACCCGCGTAGTTCGATTAAAATAAATAAATAAAAACATTTTAAAAATTGTGATTTTACACATTAGAACCCTTCAAAACTTTTTTTATTTTTTTTAAATGGGAATTTTATGAAAACATGGAGGAAAATTTATTTTTCTCTCTCCTCGGTCCAATCAATCTATCCTAAAGCTGGTCAACATTTGAGTAAAGCCTACCAAATAATATTATATGTAGCACAGAAAAATGAACATGTTGGTCTCAACAAGGTACATGTCCTAAAACAGAACCCGACCCCCTACGCCGAGTGTTGCTAAGTCAAATGCACATGACCACACTCAGTTTTCCTTCGTGAACTTTAAGCGTTGGCAGTATAAAATGTTCTTCTACCTGACCACACTTAGTTTACAACGCTTTATCAGCGAGGACGTTCCAGTTCTCGGAGAAGAAACTCCTAAAAATGAGCGATTTGTGGTCACGGAGGCATGGAAGCATTCTGATTTCTTATGCAAAAATTATATTTTAAGTTGCTTGGAAGACGGCTTGTACAATGTTTATAGTGTCATGTAAACATCACGGGAGTTGTGGAATGCTCCTGAAAAGAGGTACAAGATTGAAGATGCTGGACTTAAGAAGTTTGTGGCCGCCAAATTTCTAGATTTCAAAATGGTTGACGGTAAATCTATCATAACGCAAGTCCAAGAACTGCAAGTAATTGTTCATGACCTCCTGGCGGAAGGTATAAATAGAGCCAATATTTTTATTCAAGATATTGATTATTTTAATAATTATCAATTTACAATTGAAGGTATGGTCATAAATGAAGCGTTTCAAGTTGAGGTATTTATTGAAAAGTTGCCTCCACTGTGGAAGGACTTTAAGAATTACTTGAAACATAAGCACAATGAGATGACGCTTGAAGACCTTATTGCTTGTCTACAGATGGAAGAGGACAACAAGGTTGTTGAGAAGAAATCCCGTGGTAACTCAATAATAATGGGAGCAAATATTGCCACAACTGTGGAAATGTTGGACATAAGGTTGTGGAATGCCGTGCACCGAAGAAGGACAAGAAGAAGAGTCAAGCAAACATGGTTGAAAAGAATGATGAAATTAAGGACTTATGTACCATGCTATCTGAATGCAGCTTGGTAGGAAATCCCAAGGAATAGTGGATTGATTCTGGATCCACTCGCCATGTTTGTCCTAACAAAGAGTTATTTGCCTCTTGTCACACCCCTTTTATACCCCAAAAGATAATGTTATGAATTGTGGGGGGGTTAAAGAGTTTTTTCAATTAAAGTGACAAACTTGAGTGAGGATTATTTTATTTACAAAGTCGCCACTTAGAATTTAGTTTTGGGTATTCCAAGTCACCTTTTATTTGAATCCCTAGTCAAAGGAAGGTTTGACTCTATTATTATTGGTCTGCAAAAATAAAGTCCAGGTAAGAAATTCCGTTGACCGGGGAGAAGGTGTAAGGCATTCTCAGAGTCCTGTGGTTCTAGCACAATCACTTTATTGACTACATTTGGCTTATTAATTTTGGATAAACTGTGCTTTATTAGTTTTCATGTTTTATCTATCCACTTTTAATTATTAAAATATAGAATTATCTTTGAAATGAATCGCTGTATGAATCTATTTTTTATTGTGCCAAAATCATGTCACGCGTATATGTATACAAGTAATAGCATTTTATTATATTAAGATTGTTTTGGCGAAAGTTGCGCGAACACATACTTCAGTTTTAATTTTGAAAATTACAATTATGCCACGCGAAAATATACATAATCACGATGATTTGATTAATTAGGAGCGCGCCTAAAGCATTCTAACGCATTCATGATTTGTTCCTATTTTCTAAGTTTGAAATTACTGTGAGGCTAAGAATGAGCAATATAATCTACTTCAAACTAAATTAAAACACCTTTCATAAAGACCTTGTATACTTTTCCAAATTTAAAATTAACATTTTTATTTTCTACTATTCACGAGATTCCTTTTTCCACAAAAGGTTAAACATCCAGCAAACATGGAAAGCAAATGCAATCTACTGTTCCAACATTTATAATTATTATAACATTAATATAAAAGACATAAGCATCTTCCACAACGAAATCTAATGAATCAGAAAAGTTCTCCTGGCAAATAATGAAAACTTGAAGAATTAGATACAATTATTTGCAAGATTTTAAAAAGGATTATCCACAAGCAGCCGCCGCCAATATCAATACAAAGCTAACTCAAAGATTAAATAACATCCATACATGCTTAACATTTATTCAAGCTAAAAAGGGATAATAACAAATATTAATTAAAAGAAAGGTTAGAGATTGACCTTTATATTGATGAACAAAGCTGAAAATTTATAACTTAATCAGAACAAACAGAGCAACAACCGTCAGACTAGAACGCTGAAGTTGCGAACCAGAACATCGACATAGAAGCCTCACCGGATCTTCGACGGAGTTTGGTTGCTCGACTAGTTTTCGCCGGAATGGATGGTTGTTTACAGTGAAGATAGGGACAGTTTCAGGTGGTTTGAAGGGTTATTTTGCAACAGCTTTGAGGCGAGTTTTGTTGTTTTCAGCTCTGCTTTCAGATGGTTTAAGGGAGATTTATGAACTGTCTTTGAAGCTTTTTGGTTGCTCATTTTCAGAGCTGAAAGTGACAACTTTTCATGGTTGAAACGGGCTGGAGGTGGTGGATATTTTCATGGCTATTTTCAGTTGCGTTTTTTGGATTGAGGAGGTTGAGATTTGTAGCTAGTTTTTGGAGCTTCTCGTTAATGGTGGAGTGAGAGTCCTAAAAAAAGAGAGGCGGCTCCGGTCCCTTTTACTGGGGAGGGTCTGTCCGTTCATATTTAGGGAATTGGGGAGGTTGTGAGTGGGGGACATGCGGTGGGGACAAGGAGTGGGGGACATGAGTGAGGGACAAGGAGTGGGGGACATGAGTGGAGAATGAGTGGAAAAGTAGAGTAGGGACACACGTGGGGAAAATGGGAGCGGGAATGATAGAGTGGGAAGTGAGGTATTGCTGAGATGAGTGAAAAATAATTCAAGCATGATAAAAAATTAGGTGCTCACAACTCTTATGTTCCCGCAGGACCCGACGAGACTATCTTTATGGGAAACTCTGCAATAACAAATATTGAAGGATTTGGAAATATATCTTTGAAGATGACTTCGGGCAAAGTTGTGACTCTAAAAAATGTTTTTCATGTTCCTAAAATTCGCAAAAATTTGGTCTCTGTTGGACTTCTTATCAAGAATAGTTTTAAGTGTGTTGTTTTTGAAAAAGTTATAATAAGTAAGAATGATGTGTATGTAGGAAAAGATTACCTAACTGAGGGCCTTTTCAATTTGAATGTAATAGCAATTGATATCAATAAAGTTCAAGATTCCTCTTACTTACTCGAGTCAAATAGTATATGGCATTCACGTTTAGGTCACGTCAACTTCAAACTATACGAAAAATGGTTAACTTGGAAGTATTGCCTAAATTTGAATGTGATTATTTGAAGTGTCAAATATGTGTGAAATCTAAGTATGTTAAAATCCTTATAAGTAGGTTGAAAGGAATTCAAATCCTTTAGACTTAATTCACACAGATATTTACGACATGAAGTCAATACTATCTCGCGGTGGGAAAACGTATTCATAATTTTTATTGACGACGGTACTAGATATTACTATTTACTTACTTAATAGTAAAGATGAAGCAATTAAGGTATTCAAGAAATACAAAAATAAAGTTGAAACGCAACTAAACAAAAGATCAAAATGATAAGAAGTGATAGGGGTAGCAAATATGAAACTCCTTTTGAAGAAATATGTTTGGAATATGGCATTATTCACCAAACAATTGTCCCTTACTCACTGCAATATAATGGAATTGCGAAAAGAAAGAATAAAATATTAAAGGATATGACGAATGCCTTGTTGATAAGTTCGGGTTTACCCTAGAACTTGTGGGGGAAGCTATTCTTACAGCTAATCAAATACTCAATCGAATTCTCTATAGCAAAACACAATCCAATTCATATAAAAAATGAAAATATAGGAAAACCAACTTAAAATATCTTAAAGTGTGGGGGTGTTTGGTTAAAGTGCAAGTTTCTACACATAAAAGGGTGAAGATTGGACCGAAAACAGTTGATTGTGTTTTCATAGGATATGCAAGAAATAGTAAGGCATATCATTTTCTGGTTCACAAATCAGAAAATTCCGACATACATATTAATACGGTAATCGAATCCGATAATGCTGAATTCTTTAAGAATATTTATCCGTATAAAAATAAATACGAATCGTCTAGTGAAAATTCTAAGTGACCTCGAGAAGAAGCAAAGAAAAGTACGCTTAATGAGAAAAATCCAAGACGTAGTAAATGTCAAAGGACAACTACTTCCTTTGGACTAGACTTTCTGACATTTTTGTTGGAAAATGAGTCTCAAACGTTTAAAGAAGCAATGTCTTCCTCGGAAGCACAATATTGGAAAGAGGCATTCAAAGATAGGATCCATATTAAGTAATTATACTTTGGAATTGGTTGATTTTCCTCCAGGAAATAAACCTTTGGGCTCTAAGTGGATTTTCAAAAGGAAAATGAAAGCCGATAGTACTATTGACAAATATAAGGCAAGATTAGTTGCCAAAGAGTTTAGACAACGAGAAGGTCTTGATTACTTTGATACATACTCATCAGTGACGAGGATTACATTCATTCGGATGTTAATAGCATTAGCCACCGTGTATGGTCTTGAAATCCATCAGATGGATGTAAAAACAACCTTCTTAAATGGAGATTTGGAGGAATAAATTTATATGGAACAACCTGAAGGGTTTGTAGTTTCAGAAAAAGAAAAGAAAGTGTGCCGACTTGTTAAATCTCTTTACGGATTGAAACAAGCACCCAAATAATGGCATGCAAAGTTTGACCAAACAATATTGGCAAATAGATTTAAGATTAATGAGTGTGATAAATGTGTTTACATTAAAAACACTCTAAATCATATAGTCCTTATATGTTTATATGTTGATGATATGTTAATAATGAGCAAAGACATTGCGGAAATAAATACTACTAAGCGTATGCTTGCTAGCAAGTTTGATATGAAAGACTTAGGAGTTGCTGATTTAATTCTAGGAATTAAAATCCATAGGACTCCTCAAAGACTAGCATTGTCTCAATATCATTACACTAAAATGGTACTTAAAAAATTCAAGTATTTAGATTTCAAAGTCGCAAAGACCCTGATTGATGTAAATATTGCTCTTATAAAGAATCTAGGTCAGAGCAAATCTCAAGTGGATTATGCTCGAGTGTTGGAAAGTTTAATGTATATCATGAATTATACACGGCCTGATATAGCTTGTGAATTAAGTAAACTCAGTCGTTACACAAATAATCCCGACCAAACTCATTGGATGGCAATGAAACAAATTTTGGGGTATCTAAAACATACCCAAAATTATGCTTTGCACCAATAAATATCCTGCGGTAATTGAAGGATATAGTGATGCAAATTGGATCACAAGATCATCAGAAACAAAGACCACAAGTGGATACGCGTTTACTATTGGTGGAGGAATAGTGTCTTGGAAATCAATCAAACAGACATGCATCGCTCGCTCTACAATGGAGTTTGAATTTATAGCTTTAGATAAGTCTAGAGAAAAAGCAGAATGGCTCCGAAATTTCTTGGAAGATATTCTATTTTGGCCCAAACCAGTGGCTCCTATATGCATACATTGCGATATTCAAGCGGCAATAGAAAGGGCTGTAAGCGTTATGTATAACGAAAAATCTCGTCACATACGACGAAGACACAATACAGTAAGACAACTACTCTCTAGTAGAATTATCACAATTGACTACGTAAAATCAAAAGATAATGTGTCGGATCCACTTACAAAAGGCATAAATAGAGAGGCAGTTGATAAATCATCGAAGGGAATGAGACTATGGCTGAGGACAAGTCACTGTGGCGGTAACTCTACCTAGAAGACTCGAGATCCCAAGATCTAGGTTCAAGGAGATCAAACAAAGTCATTAGTGACGGTTTAACATTGTCAAATAAAATTTTGGTCTATTTTCGTGATGAGATAATGTTCAATACCAAGGATAAAGCATTAAGTTTTTTTAATGGTTTCTAAGTTTTATATTGAGTATATCAAATATTATATCTATGGGATAACACGTTTAGGAATCACCTATATTAGTGTGAAGTGTAAGCTGCTTCAAGGAGAATTCTGTAAGGCTAGTTCTCTACGCACTTATGAACCAGGCAATGTTCATGGCTAAAACATATACAACAATGAGAACCAAAGGCGGTTAAAGGATTAATTGTGTGACTTATGGTTGTCTAGGTATACATCAAAATTCGACGATTCAAAAATATCAAATCAACCGATTGACCAAGTATATCCGACATAAGTTTACTATGGAAAGTTCAAAGGGGAACCTACTTATCCAGATGCGATTAATCCTTACTTGTAAATCACATTGTTTTTTATGCATGCATATTTTTAGATAGCCATTTTTCATTTATGTGGGGGATTGTTGGGTTTTATCTAATTAGATAAGAGGTGTGAATGGGAAATGGAAGAAAAAGATTTGGAGGGAAACGAAAAGTTTGAAGTTGTTTCCTTTACTAATGCACTTTGTCCCTCATCGAAAAAAGGAAAGAAAATCTTTGTGCTTATATAGAGAAGCGCATCTTGTAGCTCTTAAAGAGTTAAGAAGAAGTGGTGTCACGCGCCGTTGTCGTCGTCGCTCGCTAGGCTCAACTTCGGCTTCGGTCAATTGATTGATTTGGACCAAATTTATTTCCTGTTTTCCGTTTTATAATTTCTTTTCTAATATTTTTTCACGGAATTTTAATTTAAAATTTGCGATTCCCAATGGTCGTTTCGAGTTTAAAATTCACGACCAGACTTCTGCCGAAATGGTACCTCATATGAACAGGTACTGTCGCACCTATTCAATCCAGCCTGTTTGGCTATAAATTCAGAGGTTTGGCCTCAATTTTGAGCACCGAAAATCTACATACACTCCCCTCTCTCTTTTGCATTTCTGCACTATTTTTCCAAAGCAAAAACGTAAGCTTTAGTATGGTTTACTGCCGTTTATTGAGTTCGACGAAATTCTGTAATTTTCATTACCGGTAATACAGAATAGTTGTTCCGTTCTATTCCGGGAGGGATTAATCCAATAACCTTGGGCAACAGTGAGGGGATTAAATTCGTTAAGAAAACACAATTTTCTGTTGAGCTCGGAACTTTTATTTATCTTTGTTTCTATTCAGTTTCTGCTTCTGTTTATTTTATTTTTTGGAGAAATTATTTTCGAACAGGTTGATAACAACAATTTGGTTATTGGACCATAGACATAGTTTATACGACGACGAACATGCGTTTAATGTTTAGTAATATAGCATTGATCAGATTCTTAATATTAAAATATAACCAGAGATCTCTTTGTTATTTTGCATTATTTGTTTAAACGTTTGAGATGATGATATCATTAGTATTTGGCAAGAATATGATCGTGTGACAAAGTGACCATCATTTTAATTTAATTTTGCTTTGTCCGGTTGGAGAGGAAGTGCATCAATATTTCACATATAATAACCCAAGAAACGTGATCTATGCTAATATAAGTAGTAGTAGTTAGTAATAATAGAATCGTTAGTTGTGTTTGGTATTGTCGTAAATATTTTTTGATGATATTTTCTTGGAAAAATTACTGTGTAGTGCTTGGTTATCTTAAATTTCTGAAATTATTTATTTCAGTGAAGATGCACACTACATGGAAGAAAACCACTCACCAGTGACTGAAAAAATCACTTACATATATATAATTATGATGCCATTGATAAGCGAAGTTTTTTTCCTATACAATTAATTTAAAATATCAATCAACAGCCAAAATATTGTTGTTAACTGTTACTGCTCAAAGTGATAATTCGAAACGTCATCCAACTTATCCTATCTCCTAACTTTTCTTTGTTTCTCATCTCATATTCGCCTTGGAATTCGACTAACTTGAATTCGCGCAATTCTTTTTTCTTTAGAGGGTTGTATACGGTCGAAATAGATTTCGGTCTTCGTACGATCGATCAAGGTCAAAACGTAATAGATCGGAGTAAGACTTCGAGATGGATTTCGAAGATGGTTCAAACAAGCTTCGAGCCCGAGGGACCGATCAATGTCGAGCTCGATATCATTATCAAGCTCGAATCCAAATCGAACTATGATGCAAAGTAAAGTTATCGAGCTTATGATTCAGAGACCGACCAACACTGACCCCGAATCAATGCAAGGATCCGAGTAAGAATTGAGCTCCCGTCAAGAGCGAGAGCTCGAGTCAAGACCGAAAACTCGAGTCAATATCGAACTCATAGATAAGAGCTGTTGCAATCCCACTAGAGGAGAGAATCCCGACAGAAATTATGGAAAAACTGATTTATCATGGGTCTCCTACTATGTATTTTTAATTATATCTAAAGTAAGATTCTTCTACTATAAAAGTGGATGGTTATTATTTCTGTAAGGACCAAGGTTTTTGCTTATATTGTAATTCAAGCATCATATTCTCCTATAGTGAAGAGTTATTCTTTTAAGTTTCATAAATTGATTCAACTTGTTCAGTCCTAAAATTCATCTTCTCTACAACCTTGTTTACTTTGTACTCTTTGCAATCCATATCTAATATTTCTATTTATCCTTACAGTTTGTATTAAGTTATATCATATATCCTTAGAACTACGCACAAATTTAACTCTATCCGTCTTTCGGGTAAACAGTTTGGCGTCCACCGTGGGGCTAAGGATAACAGTGTTTGTTTGATACAAATTTGCAACACACACCAGCTTACGCTCGTCTTTTGAGGGTGTCTCTGATTTCGAATTAGCAATGGCAAACCCTCGATTAATGGCTTTACCTACCGACAACGAAATCGGCCTTCAAGACGAAACCAATAACTTGATGCCCAGGGCCGGAAGGTCGCTTAACGATGTCATTGAAGCTCGAGCCGAAGTACCGCTAGATGTCAACTCGCATGAGGCCTTTGAGGCAAACCAACGTTCCGAGCCTGAAAATAGCATTCATGGCGGTACTCAATCTGCAGCTCGAGACTCCTATAACGTGGAGGAGAACGGAGTCAGCTTGCGTATGATCTTTGAAATGTTGCAAGCCCAACAGGTAGCGATAGCTCAGTTGCAGATCCAAACCTAGCTACCAAGCAGACCGAAGCCCAGTCCACCTCGAGAAATTTCCCACCGAACGGAGCCAGCCATAGTAAGGTCAAACGAGCAAGAATCGGGGACTACTCCCGAAATTGCTAAAATACTTGAGGAGCGCACAAAGCGAATCGAAGCCAACGATAAGAAAGTAGAAACATATATTTTCAGGGTCGATCAAATCCCCGAGGCTCCGCCCATGATAAAAGGGTTGGATTCTAAGAAATTCGTACAAAAGCCTTTTCCCTCGAGTGCAGCCCCAAAACCAATCTCCAAACAATTCTGTATGCCCAAAATTTTCAAATACAACGGAACGACCGACCCCAACGAGCACGTCACTTATTACACGTGTGCCATCAAGGGCAATGATTTGGAAGACGATGAAATCGAATATATGTTGTTAAAGAAATTCAGAGAGACCCTCTCAAAGGGAGCAATGATTTGGTATCACAACCTACCACCAAATTCCATCGACTCATTTGCCATGTTAGCAGATTCTTTTGTAAAAGCACATGTTGGCGCCATAAAAGACGCAACAAGGAAATCAGACATTTTTAAGGTAAGGCAATAGGATAACGAGACGCTGAGGGAATTCGTATCTCGTTTTCAAATGGAACGAATAGATCTGCCACCAGACACAGACGATTGGGTTGTCCAGGCTTTCACTCAAGGTTTGAACGAACGCAGTTCGACGGCTTCACGGTGGTTAAAGTATAACCTCATCGAATACCCAGCCATCACGTGGGCCGACGTGCACAATCGATACCAATACAAAATTAGGGTTGAAGATGATTAATTGGGATCTGAACCCGCTGCTCAAAGGGATATTAATCAAGAACAAGGTCCAATCGGGGATCGATATCGACCGTATAATAGAAACCGCAAAATTAGTGAATCGACAAATAACCTCAGACAAAATAACAAAAGAAATGATCGAGATCAAGGGTCCCGGGGGCTGATGAATATAAGTAAGTTCGACAGGCCTGTCGGATCTAGGGAAGTGCATCGGTTATCAGAGTATAACTTCAACATCGATGCATCCGCCATCCTGTCGGCTATCAAAAGCATAAAAGACACTAAATGGCCTCGACCTATGCAGATCGATCCTGCCCAGAGGAATCCCAATGAAATGTGCAAATATCATGGCACCCATGGCCACAGAACGGAAGATTACAGGAAATTATGAGAGGAGGTAGCCCGGTTATTCAACAAAGGGCACCTTCGAGAATGTTTAAGCGACAGGGCGAAGAAGCATTTCAAAAACAGGTATTTTGGCAAGAAGAACCACAACACGTCATTCACA
Source organism: Nicotiana otophora (assembly GCA_000715115.1). NCBI lineage: Eukaryota > Viridiplantae > Streptophyta > Magnoliopsida > Solanales > Solanaceae > Nicotiana > Nicotiana otophora. The sequence goes on from AWOL01S0003497.1 coordinate 478,944, forward strand.
TGATCATCAGCGGTGTCGATACCCCTCAAGGATCGGTGCTTAAACACACTAAGACATCGATTGTGAGAGAAAAGCGATCTCGAACTCAGGATTACGCACCTATAGGAACTTTTTCTTTCAATGATGAAGATGCAGAAGGAGTCCTACAACCTCATAACAATGCACTGGTAATATCCGTACTTATGAATAAAACTAAAGTTAAGCATGTGTTAATTGATCCAGGTAGCTCGGCAAACATCATTAGATTGAAGGTCATAGAACAACTCGGTTTACGGGACCAGGTCGTACCTGCAACCCTGATTCTAAACGGATTGAATATGGCATGTGAAACCACCAAAGGCGAGATAGTTCTACCGACAAACGTAGTCGGGACCATCTAAGAAATGAAGTTCCACGTAATCGAAGGCAACATGAGGTACAACGCCCTTTTTGGAAGGCCATGGATCCACAACATGAGAGTTGTACCTTCAACCCTACACCAGGTCCTTAAATTCCCAACATTGAGAGGAGTCAAAACAGTGTATGGAGAACAACCAGCCGCAAGATAAATGTGTGCCGTCGAGGAAGCAAATCCAATATCCTCGCCTTCGCCAGTAAAGGGATCGGGCTCAAAGGGGAACGAGATACCAAATAGCAATCACACACATCGGCCTTAACCCGACCAGATAATTAGAAGATCGACTAAGATGATGATCAAAGGATCCCTCGATCTTTCGTGATTCCCGATGTTTTCGACGCTACCAAATCAACGATTGAAGAATTGGAGCAAGTCACACTAATCAAGCACTGGCCCGAACAGAAGGTATACCTGGGAACGGGATTGACCCCCGAACTCAAGAAAACACTTATTCAATTTCTTATTGATAACATTGATTGTTTTTCCTGGTCCCATTTAGATATAACAGGGATCTCGCCGGACATAACGACGCATCGGCTAATCTTGGACCCCAGGTTTAGACCGGTGAAGCAAAAGAGAAGACCCTAGTATGAGGTAAATCACACATTCATAAAGGATGAGGTAACCAAACTTCTCAAGATAGGGTCCATTCGGGAGGTGAAATATCCCGAATGGTTAGCCAATGTGGTTGTAGTGCCTAAAAAAAGGAATAAACTTAGAATGTGTATAGATTATAAGGATTTGAACAAAGCATGCCCCAAAGATTCCTTTCTGCTGCCCAACATTGATCGCATGATCGATGCCACAGCCGTCCACGAGATCCTTACTTTTCTCGATGCCTATTCCGGGTATAATCAAATCCAGATGAACCCGGAAGATCAGGAAAAAACTTCATTAGCCACCAAATATGGAACATATTGTTATAATATGATGCCCTTCGGGCTAAAAATGCAGGAGCTACTTACCAGCGCCTAGTGAATAAAATATTCGAAGAACAAATAGGTAAATCAATGGAAGTTTATATTGATGACATGCTAGTTAAGTCCTTGCACGCAGAGGACCATTTGACCCATTTGCAGGAAACGTTCGAGATTTTAAGGAAATACAACATGAAGCTCAACCAACAAAAATGTGCTTTCAGGGTCGGGTCGGGCAAATTCCTCGACTTCATGGTGTCAAATCGAGGGATCGAGATTAACCCCCATAAAACTAAGGCCATCGAAGACATCACCATCGTGGACGACGTGAAAGTCGTACAGAGGCTAACGAGACGGATTGCAGCCTTAGGCTGATTCATTTCGAGATCGTCAGATCGAAGTCATAAATTTTTCTCTCTACTCAAAAAGAAGAACGATTTCGCTCAGTCCCCACTTACCGCTATGGTTTGGATAGACAAGCTATGATCAAAGAAGCGATAGATAGCTTATCAAAGGCTCAGCGAAGAATGAAGAAATATGCCGACAAAAACAGGCGTCGTTTGGAGTTCAAAGTGGGTGATAAGGTGCTGTTAAAACTTACTCCACATATTTGGAAAATGATTGACAGCCGAGTCAGGCATCGAGCCTTGGTTGCAAGGTATGATGGTCTTTTTGAAGTTGCTGCAAAAGTTGGGGAAGTTGATTACCGATTGTTGTTGCCTGAAAGAATGAAAATACATCCTACTTTCCATGTGAGTTTTCTTAAGCCTTATTTGGAAGATCCTGAAAATCCGGACAGACACAAAACTAAGAAAGCTCCTCCTGATATGTGCACTCAGCATGAGGAAGAAATTGAGAAGGTGGTTGACTACCTGGTTCTTAGGATGCATAAGAAAAATAGGCGGACGGAATTTCTGATTCAATGGAAAGGAAAGCCCGAGGCAGATGCGACTTGGGAAAAGGGTGCTTCATTATGGCAATATGAACAGCAAGTAGAGGACTACTTGAAGTCAGCCTCGACGAGGACATCGAGTTCAACTAGTAGGGGTGGTTTGTTAGCCCCTAATGTTGAGACGTGACGGATGACGGATGGAACCAATGTCAAAGGTTTGTACATTACTCCTTGACATGGGTTCGTGTGGGATTGATAAACAATGTACAAAGATGAGAGTGTGCTTAAGTCAGGTGCACGGACTTGGGCAGGTCAGCTAGGCAAGATTCCTTGAGTGATGGCAAGGCAACCTTGGGTATGTGCGACGACGATGGCAGACGCATGACGTTTTGTCCAGGCATGCAAATGGATCAGTGAGACGACAAGGCTGTGACGAAGACATTGTCATAAACCAATGTGCGAGGCATGATCAAATGATAAGGCAAGGTAAGGAAAATACAAAAGGTGGGCAAATCTGTGAGCAAGACATGTTGTAGTGGGTCAAAGGTTCTAATAGAGGGGCCATTTCGTGGGAAGTACTCCATTATATGGAGAGTGCTCCAAAAAACATGGCTTAGTGCTCCAACCAATATGGCTTAGTGCATAAGAGGGACCATTTCGTGGAAGTGGTCCATTATATGACTAAGTGTTTGCTGATAGTGCTTGATAGTGACAGACACTGTAATGAATTTGACCCTTTGTAAATTGCCCCTTGTATTCTGCCAGTGGCAGCTCCTATTTATAGGTGTTGTAGTTCGTTGGTTAAGGCATCAAGTCAGTTGTGACCCTTTCCAATAGAGAATCCTTTGTATATTCTGCGAGAATAATAAAAGGTTGGGTGTTTTACTCGAAATTGTGTGTGTTGCCTTCGTTTCATAAAGTCTGAAATAATTCTAAGTGTGGGAAAAGTAAGGCTTAGTATCTTGAGTGTTAGGCTGATGTCGTGCAGAGTTAATTGCAAAAAATTGACCCTGTAATAACTGGTATCAGAGCTCATATCATGCCAGCCTTCATACCCGAAGTTGAAAAAGAACTCTTGTTAAAATCGGGTACATCATTAGGGGTTTGGACCCTCTTCACAGATGGTGCTTCGAATGTGAAGGGGTCCGGGCTTGGCATCGTGTTGAAACCCCCCACGGGTAGCATCATTAGGCAGTCTATCAAAACTTCTAGGCTAATTAACAATGAGACCGAGTACGAGGCCATGATTGCAAGTCTCGAGCTAGCCAAAAGCCTGGGAGCTGAAATGATTGAAGCTAAATGTGACTCTTTACTGGTAATAAACCAAGTAAACAAAACCTTCGAGGTTTGAGAATGTAGAATGTAGAGGTATTTGGACAAATTACAGGTAACTTTGCACCGTTTTAAGGAATGGACTCTGCAACATGTGCCTCGAGAACAAAATGGTGAGGTCGATGCACTCACAAATTTGGGGTCATCGGTTGAGGAAGATGAGATCGATTCGGGGACCGTCGTTCAACTCTCGAGGTCCGTAATCGAGGAGGGGCACGCCGAGATAAACTCCACAAGCTTAACCTGGGATTGAAGAAATAAGTATATTGAATATTTGGGAAACGGAAAACTCCCATCGAACCCTAAAGAGTCAAGGGCCCTACGAACCAAAGCTGCTTGATTCATGTTGGCTGAAGATGGAACATTGTACAGAACGACGTTCGATGGACCATTGGCAGTATGCTTGGGACCGGGAGACACCGATTATATTTTACGAGAAGTCCATGGAGGCACTTGTGGGAACCATTCCGGCGCCGAATCACTGATTCATAAAATCATCAGAGCAGGATATTACTGGGATAGCATGGAAAGGGACACTAAGGAGTTTGTTCGAAGATGTGATAAATGTCAAAGGTTTGCACCGATGATCCATCAACCCAGGAAACAACTTCATTCAGTCCTATCCCCATGGCCATTTATGAAATGGGGGATGGATATCGTCGGCCCCCTACCATCAGCCCCAGGTAAAGCTAAATTCATTTATTTATGACTGACTATTTCTTTAAATGGGTTGAAGCACAGGCGTTCGAGAAAGTAAGAGAAAAAGAGGTCATAGATTTCATCTGGGATCACATCGTGTGTCGATTCGGGATACCCGCAGAAATAACATGCGATATTGGTAAGTAATTTATCGGCAATAATGTAACAAAATTTCTCGAAGATCATAAAACAAAAAGGATATTATCGACACCGTATCACCCCAGTGGGAACGGATAAGCCGAATCAACAAACAAGACTATCATCCAAAACTTGAAGAAAAAGTTGAACGAAGCCAAAGGGAAATGGAGAGAAATTTTGCCCGAAGTTCTATGGGCATATCGAACAACATTGAAGTCCAGTACAGGAGAAACTCCGTTTTCTTTAGTGTATAGATCCGAAGCCTTAATTTCAGTCGAAGTCGGAGAACCCATCGCAAGGTTTCGACATACATCGGTGGAATCAAACCATGAGGCAATGAATACTAGCCTCAAATTATTAGATGAAAAACGAGAAACGGCACTCGTTTGAATGGCTGCACAAAAACAACGAATCGAAAGGTACTACAATAGAAGAACCAACCTCCGCCACTTCAGGATCGGAAACTTAGCCCTAAGGAAGATCACCATCAATACTCGAGATCCTAATGAAGGAAAGCTCGGCCCAAATTGGGAAGGACCCTGTCAGGTCCTCGACATAGTCGAAAAGGGATCTTATAAACTCGAAACGATGGATAACAAACCATTATCGAACAACTGGAACATATCACTCCTCAAACGATATTATTGTTAAGGTATGATTCTCTCTTTCCTTTCTCCCATATATACATATTCGAAGCTAACCCATTGCAGGAGTTCAATCAAAGACGTCGAGACCTCAGGTTTTAAAGTACGCGTTGCACTCTTATCCCCCTTGGATCGACTTTTATCCCAAATGGGTTTTCCCTGCGAGGTTTTTAACGAGGCAACAACCATGTGCTACCTGAGGGCAATTCAACAGTATCCAAGGCTTCTTCATAATCAACCTCGAATACTGTGGAGGCATTAGCCCTCAAATATATCGAGGTTTGATGCAAGAAAGTTATTTCGTAACAACAGGGTTCCAATAGGAAAAGTTGTAAGAGCCAAATGGTCAAAACGAACCATGCTCATGTAGTTGGCCCGAGCCCTGACGCAAAACATGAACATATGTATAATGAATTGCAAAGAAATGTTCTCTTCTATACCGATATCTTATATCCAAGAAACATTCCTCTATTTCGAGATTTATTATGCAAACAAGATCGAGTTCGAATCATCCACTCGACCATTAAGCCTACGGGTTACTTTTATTTCGAGTTCGAGCAAGAACTCACTCGACCATTACGCCCACGGGCTACATTGATTCGAGTTCGAATCATTCACTTGACCAGTAAGCCCTCGGGCTACTTTTATTTCGAGTTCGAGCAAGCACTCACTCGACCATTACGCCCACAGGCTACATTACTTCGAGTTTGAATCATTCACTCGACCATTAAGCTTACGGGCTACTTTTATTTTGAATTCGAGCAAGCACTCACTCGACCATTACGCCCACAGGCTACATTACTTCGAGTTCGAATCATTCACTCGACCATTAAGCCTACTGGCTACTTTTATTTTAAGTTCGAATCATTCACTCAACCATTAAGCCTACGGGCTACTTTTATTTCGAGTTCGAGCAAGCACTCACTCGACTATTACGCCCACGTGCTACATTACTTCGAGTTCGAATCATTCACTCGACCATTAAGCCTACTGGCTACTTTTATTTTGAGTTCGAATTATTCACTCAACCATTAAGCCTACGGGTTACTTTTATTTCGAGTTTGAGCAAGAACTCACTCGACCATTGTGCCCACGGGCTACATTACTTCGAGTTCAAATCATTCACTTGACCATTAAGACTTCGGGCTACTTTTATTTCGAGTTCGAGCAAGCACTCACTCGACTATTACGCCCACGTGCTACATTACTTCGAGTTCGAATCATTCACTCGACCATTAAGCCTACTGGCTACTTTTATTTTGAGTTCGAATTATTCACTCAACCATTAAGCCTACGGGTTACTTTTATTTCGAGTTTGAGCAAGAACTCACTCGACCATTGTGCCCACGGGCTACATTACTTCGAGTTCAAATCATTCACTTGACCATTAAGACTTCGGGCTACTTTTATTTCGAGTTCGAGCAAGAACTCACTCGACCATTACGCCCACGGTCTACATTACTTCGAGTTCGAATCATTCACTCGACCATTAAGCTTACGGGCTATATTTATTTCGAATTCGAGCAAGCACTCACTCGACCATTACGCCCACAGGCTACATTACTTTGAGTTTGAATCATTCACTCGACCATTAAGCCTACTGGCTACTTTTATTTTGAGTTCGAATCATTCACTCAACCATTAAGCCTACGGGCTACTTTTATTTTGAGGTCGAGCAAGCACTCACTCGACCATTACGCCCACGGGCTACATTACTTCGAGTTCGAATCATTCACTCGACCAATAAGCCTAAGGGCTACTTTTATTTCGAGTTCGAGCAAGCACTCGACCATTACGCCCACGGGCTACATTACTTCGAGTTCGAATCATTCACTCGACCAATAAGCCTAAGGGCTACTTTTATTTCGAGTTCGAGCAAGCACTCGACCATTACGCCCACGGGCTACATTACTTCAAGTTCGAATCATTCACTCGACCATTAAGCCTACGGGCTATATTTATTTTGAATTCGAGCAAGCACTCACTCGACCATTACGCCCACGGGCTACATTACTTCGAGTTCGAATCATTCACTCGACCATTAAGCCTACTGGCTACTTTTATTTTGAGTTCGAATCAGTCACTCAACCATTAAGCCTACGGGCTACTTTTATTTCGAGTTCGAGCAAGCACTCACTCGACCATTACGCCCATGGGCTATATTACTTCGAGTTCGAATCATTCACTCGACTACTAAGCCTACTGGCTATTTCTATTTTGAGTTCAAGCAAGCACTCACTCGACCATTATGCCCACGGGCTACATTACTTCGAGTTCGAATCATTCACTAGACCATTAAGACTACGGGCTACTTTTATTTCAAGTACAAGCAAGCACTCACTCGACCATTACGCCCACGGGCTACATTACTTCGAGTTCGAATCATTCACTAGACCATTAAGACTACGGGCTACTTTTATTTCAAGTACAAGCAAGCACTCACTCGACCATTACGCCCACGGGCTACATTACTTCGAGTTCGAATCATTCACTCGACTACTAAGCCTACGGAATATTCTTATTTCGAGTTCAAACGAGCACTCACTCGATCATTATGCCTACGGGCTACCTCACTTCGAGTTCGATTCATTCACTCGACTACTAAGCCTAAGGGATACATTACTTCAAGTTTGAGTAAGCGCTCACTTGGTTATAAAGGCTACGAAGTCCAAAATTGATCAAGTTGCCTAAATCCTTGTGAAAATATTCATAAGACGTGAATAAAATCTTCACAATATAGGAAACAAAACAGAAGCAAGTCGGCAAAAAGGGATATTTTTATATACAAGATTGTTTACATAATTGATTACAACATGAAAATTGAGGACTAAGCTTCTTGGTTATCCCCAGGAGCGGTCTCTTCTCTATCAGGCTCCCCCCCCCCCC